>SNQJ01S0024299.1:9008-45996 GCA_010110895.2 Picea sitchensis
ATAAATAATCATTATTTAACTAATATACATTAGGACAGTTAATTATTTAATTAATTAAACTTAATAAACCTTAACCAATTATTTAACTAGGGTTGTTACATTCTACACCACAACCCAAATCTGTCGAGGTGTCCCACTCCTAAATTGCGCTCGATTTGTCGCCACATGTACCTCGCACCAACCTCTAGGATTTTCTCCAACCTTCATAGCTTTAGGAAACTTGCACATTCTTGCAACTATGCTTCTGTTTCACCAGACTATCGAACTTTCGGACCAAGCTTGATATGTTGAGATGTGCCCCCCATATACTAACGGCCCAGATTATCTTCGGGATCGAGGACTTCGAATAATTCACCTCCTTTATGATTAACACATGAAAATCGTCGAATTCGCGAAGTCTGGAGGACATCAAGGGGTTAACACCTGTGCTTCTTCGTCAAATGCAATGGATGTTTATCCTTGTGCTCAGATCCAATGGCTTGGATATGTTCTCCTTCTCTGCACACTCCTCCTCCTATGTGAGACTAAACCTAATGGTCCATATTTGTTTTTGCAGCCAATCCGACGGCTGGTGTAGCTTCACCTATGTCGCAACTTCACTTTCCTTCCGATGAAGGATTTCCCAATTTCTCAAAGGCTCAGCCTTTGACTTCTTCCTTCACTGCTCCACGTCCCTCCAAATTTGGGATATTTGAAAATGGTTCAAAGGATAAGGCCTTCATCTCCATTCACTATAACGCTCTCCCTCCTGAGATTTTCTTATTTCTCAAAATTTCAAAGGGTCTTATCCCTTTTCTCCTTCAACAAAGCTTTCTTCCCTCCTGGAAGCACAACACCCTTCCTTTGGTAATTTCTTTTAACTTCAAAGGGTCTCTACCCTTTTTTCTTTGAATTAATTCTTGTTCCCTCCTGGCACTCATGTGCTCCCTCCAGATATTTTGTGGACTTGCAATACTTTGGCTTTGGCACAATGCTCGCGCTTTCCTCCTCCTTGAGATTTTACACTACTCCAAGTGTAGGTGCACACCTTGCACTCGCTCTATGCATTCTTTTCACTATCCCTTATGAGCTTAAGAAAATTATGGTGTGCCCACTTGACACCTTCCTCATAGAAATCATGAATGGGTTCTCACACATGGCTTTTGTTGCCCTTTTAAAGTTTTCAAACAACTCTAAGGTGCACTCCTTGCATGGTCATGAGAGCCCAGAAACACTCTGAAATCTACAAACAGACAATCCTATATATCCTTGCAAAGGAAAACATACATACACTAACACCATTCATAACCATACACAATCACCATTGAACTACATTTAGAAAACTCACAAAATGTGCACACAAAAACTCATATGCAATGAATTTTTCTCTTTGTATTAATCTGAATATTCTTTACAATGTGTATACGACTGGACTACAATTGAGTCTCAATTCTCTCTCTCCACGACTACCAACAACTCTTTACAACTCTCTTCAGTAGAAATCACAATAAACTTTAGCAGCCTCTATTGGGCATATATTACATACATTTATACATGAGAGGGATTCTCGAGCCTTCCCTCCAAATTATTATAGTGCTATCACATCTAATTAAATTCCTTCCTATCACTAAGTCACTATAGTAAATATCCATTTACATTTTCAAATTTAAGGCGATGTTAAGGATCTCTACAACTATGACCCATTAAAGGAGATTTGATTTTATACTTATACAATACAATGGCTCAACCTTCCTTGAGACTTTACAAACTTTAATTACATTAAATTACATTAAAAATTTGAAATTTAAGCTAAAAAATGAGAAAGAATGGTGCTTCTCTCTTTGGGATCCACTCACTCATAGTGCGTTGTTGTGTTGGTTGCCGATGAGTTGGAGCTATGCTTCTGCATTAATCAACATATCACATAAGGATAACAAGATGTCTACCCTTCCAACCTACCTTGCAAGGTTAGGACCTCCAAGACACATAATCAACGCTCAAGTACAGGATTCATCCAATTAATTTGACCAGTTAAGGTCTTAGAACTGGCAACTGTTCAGAGAAGCAAGGAAGTATCCAATTCCTTAAACAATTCTAGATTTACAAATCAAGACTAGAATACAAAGTTTAATAATTAAAAATATAAATCACATGCTCAAGGTCGAACAAATAATATATTTTGATCTACTTATCATAATGTTCTGAGTCTAAAAATCTACCATTTACATAACAAAGCATTCAAGTAAACCCATTACACCACTTAACCTTGACATGATAAATTCAAACGTTAACATTAGTAGAGACGTCGGTGATGAATTTTCGATGTTTATTGAATTAAACAATCCTAACATCATTAGGATTAAGTTCACTTAAAAATTCTTAATAAAACAATCGAATGATAAATATTGATTACTATACTAACTCATTAATATGAAATGATTAATACAATTACTTCACTAATTTAGTTATTTAATATATCAAAGGTTTAATTTATATATAAGAAATTTTCAATCATAAGGACTAAAGTGGAAATGTCTAAGACCCTTCTATGTCTTGCCAATTCAAATTTGTTCATCAGACATTTTAATAGCACACTAATAAAAGAATTACTTAATTAGTCCCAAAATTTAAATGGTCCGTCAATATAAGATTGACTTAATAAGTCCCATTATTTTAATGTGTCTTAAATGCAATATTGATATAATTAGTAACCAAATATTTAATGCCTCTTCAATATAATATTAATTTAATTAGTCTAAAAAATTTCAATCTCTCTTCAAGGTTCGAATATTACCATTCAAGAGAAACTTTTAATGTTCTCCCAAACGGCTTCCTCAGATTGCATTCTCCACGATCAAATAAATTGTAGATAAAATTTTTGATAAACTTTAGGGAGAATAAATTGAAACAAGACTACCATTTCTAAATCAAACGTGCATGATCATGCATCGATATTAAATATCCACTCCAAGGAATAATAAGTTTAAATGAGTATTTCACTCGGATTTTTGTTATTCATATCCAAATTACATTTGGTTCAAAAATCGTTTATTAGTATACCGTAGGATTCGAACTCGGGTCATCTTGGCACAACGATTCAACAAAAGCACCAAGCATCAAGTGTAAGTCATAAAGATCAGTCATTAGAACTCACACAAGGTGTTAATGAAAGAGCTCTCGAGCCCATCAACTATACAATAATAATGCAAAAAAAATTCGTTATTACCAATAAAATTATACTACACCAGTTGCACTTCAAATTTGGACTAGTAAATAAATTTCAAAAGTCTCTACGGAATTTAAATTCTAGAATTTCTAATTGGAATACAAAGACCATAAATAAATAAAAATCAAAAGAAAAAATTAGGGCGATGAGGTTGTTAAAATATAAAATACGAGAACTGCACTTCAACATGCAATCATTCAAAATGAAAATTAATTCAAGATTTCAATAACTTATAGTGGTCAAAAACATCCTAACTTTGTGTTTGATAAATTTCAACCATCACAGTTCTAAATTTTGATAAGCATATGGATTTTATTTATAGTGACCAATAGTTTTAATTTCAAAAACAAAATGTAGACAACGACCACACATTTCTAGTTCTCCGGCTTACATATCTTGACAATTTTCATACAAATTCTAAGTTTTCATTATTTCCATTAACTTGATAGTGACCATTCATTGTCTTCTTATCTAGAATATCCATAAATTTTACCAAGATCATAATGAGTTCAAATTCTGGGTTTGCAATTTAAATCGTACTGACCCTATAAATCAATTTCAATGTAACAATTCAACAATGATAAAAGGAAATTAAATACTCCACTTTATAAGTTAGTTTGTAGTGATTTATTAAAAATTAAATTACCATATGGTGTGAACAAATTGGGCATTGATTACACAAATTATAATCTCTAGATTGACAATAGAATTTAAAAGTGTCCCTGCAAAATTTTGAACTCGGGATATACAAATAATTGACAATGAACAATTAAATTCAATTTTGGGTTATAGTTTAAACTGAGGGCGATTATTGATAGTTCCAAAACAATTTACATATTATAATATAAAAATTTACTCTCGTACAAATTATAACTTCAGAAAATAAAAATATCAAAACCATTGATGATGGATATTGAAGATGTACTTCAGCCACTTGTTCTTCTTCTTAATCTAGCTTGCTAATCACAGAGACTTCACCAGTACCTCCCAACTAATGCTAGTGGTACTCTTCTTCCCCCTTATCTCGCCGAGCCAGAAAGGGGCCACACATAAGAAACCAACAAACAATAGCTCCAAGTCTTTCCTTGCAAGGAAGAGCTTCCACTCTTTCTCTAAGTTTGATATCTCAAGTCTCATAAGTAAAACACAGTCCACAAAATTTTGGCATCATAACATTACCAAGAAGAAGTGAGATCCATTTACCTTCTACAATATTTGTTCTATAGAAAATTTTTCACTTACACATGTCCTAAAGAACAAATAATTAACTTTTATATTAAATTAATTATGATTATTTACCCACACACTTGTTACATTATTCCCAAGTTGAACAACTAATTACTATTTTTGTTTTATTTAAAAAACCAATTTCACTCACAATCCCCAATGTGTTCCTATTTTCTCTCTTAGTTGTCCCTTTGTTCCCCAATTTTTCATTTAATGAGTCTCTCATAACTAGATCTTAGTTAGAGTTTCATTAGGAGTCTTCTTCTAGTTAAACTAGTGATAGGTTGACTAAAGATTATTTTCCATGTGAACTCTTATTTTCTCATATTATTATTTCTTCTATTTTAAAAATACAATTTATTAATTTCATGCACACATGTGCATTTTATCACATCTTTAGATTTTTATTCACTTTTTCCTAGAATTTGATTTATCTCAATTCTTTTAATTTATTTAATATTTTTAATTAGTTCTTTAATTAAACTTAGACTTAGTCTTGGTCTTATACTTTGTAATGACCCCTCTGTCAGGACATCAATGTAAGTGAGTACAATAGTGGAAAATTGTTTTTGGAAACATCATTAGTATTACACGATATTAACATACTTCAAAAATACACATTCTATTATCATATACATCACAACATGAAAACAAACAAATTCATTATCACCACCACAACAAAATAAATTTGTCGCTTAGTGAAAACAAGATATCTACCCTCCCAACCTACCTGTAAGGTTAGGACCTCTAAGACACATAATCAACACTCAAGTTCAGGATTTATGCGATTTATTTTGACCATTTAAGGTTTCAGGACTGACGATTGTTCTAATGAACAAGGAGACATATAATTCCCTTAACCACAGTACAATTCCAAATTTCGAGACTAAATCAACAACCATACTCATCATAAATTTAAAGCGGAATAATAATTCACTACAACTAAACAAATGCTAACAATTCTCACGCATAATGAGAAAGAAAAAAATAACGTTATTAGAAAGCATAATAAGAAAATTTTCCACTAAACACTAATGTGACAAATCACTTATTAAATTTTATAGCCATAAGGTGATATCTTTTACAAAACAATACACATAATAATATCATAGGAAAATAATCGATTTAATTCAATTGACTTATAATTTGATTTCAATTCATACCACTAACCATAGTGGCTAACAACAATTTCTTCATTGTCATACTCCATAGTATAATAACGATTATAATATACTTACCCATCATAATGACCACCATTTTAATTTGGATGACGTAATTAAATTTTTGTCTTCTAGTCAAAGTAAGTTATCCTATATCCATTACGTAGTTGTTGTAAGGAACTAAAAGAGACAATCAATTTATCAATAAGCATAAAACTTGTTCCTAAATTTCCAAGACATTACATCCCATTTAATCACATTTCTTCATTGTGACCTTAATTTATATTGCAAGTTCCTATCAAGTAAGAGTATAACATTAACTCTTGTCCAAAGTAGAAGATATTCTAAGTTTTAATTGTTATTTGACTCTACTAACCTATTCCTAAGAAAATCACCCTTATCCTTTGATAAGTGATAACATATTCTTATTACCCCAAAATATATGCTCTAACACCAATAATATAAAATAATATTAGTTTTATATTGTTGTAACATCCCGCTCTAGTGAGCACGTGTTATCGACTTATTTTTTGAGGAGACTTGCATGCAAGTGATTCAGTTATAGTACATGGTTATTTATTTCAATTACAGATTTTTATGATGATGTTGATGGGTTGTGATTTATTGTCATTTGATATATATGTATTGACATATGCTATTGATAAGTTTACATGAGTGTGAAGGACATGTGGTAGATTGTGGATGCCAATGGCATGAATGGACCTCTTTGGGCTCTAGATTGACTCAAGGAGTGGATTGTATTTTGTTTGAGTATTTAATTTTACTCATATGTGTCATATGATTGATTTAAAATGATTATGTATATGGATCAGTGATAGTGTTTTTTCAATGGATGCAAGTTGACGATGCTTACTAATCTGACTCACATAAGGAGTAAAGGGGCCATGCACATAAACTAGATATTGAGAGAGAGATGTGATAGCGTCCCTATCACAACCTACTAGCACACCTGCCATGGCTCAAATTGTAGGTTAACAATTACCTAATTCGAGAGATCCATGATGATTTGAGGGTGGACTGAGACAATTTCTCACAAATACATATAAGGGGTGTGCAATAATTCATAGTCGTGATTCCTTATAATCCCTTAGCTTCTCACAAGGTCTCCTGAATGGAGTGTTGAATCCAAGGGTTAGACAACTACCAAAACCATTCAAAGGTGAGTCACACCCTTGGAGCACGAAGGTTTGTCTTGAAGGGCATGTTGCATAAATACAACTCGAGTCAATGAATCTAGGTAGAAAATTTTCAAAAAATAATTATAAACATTGAAACTCTTTAGACCTTGCCATATTCAAATAATTAAGAAGTAATTTTATTAATTATAAATCTCAATAAAAGTCTAAGACTATTCTAAAAGATTAATCCTATGTCTAAGTTTTGTTAGGAGATCAAACTAAATTTATTAATTAAATTAAAAGAAATGAGGTAAATCAATTTAAGAATTAAGAAACGTGAAATAAATCTAAAGATTTGATATAATGCACATGTGTGCAAGAAAATATAAAAACAAAATAAGAAATAAGAAATAAATAAAGTATGAGAGAATAGGTGTACACATGGGATGGTATCTGGAGTCTAGCTACCACTAATCTAACAAGAAGAAGACTCCTATTCAAAATCTAACTAAAATTTAGTTAGGAGACATTCATTAAATGAGAATCTGGGGAATAAGGAGACAACTAAGAGTGGTTTAGAGAACACATTGGAGAATTGTGAGGGAAAGTGACTTTTAATTAAAATAAAATTTGTAATTACTGGTGCAATTTGGAGAAAGTGTGCCAAGTGTGAAGGTGAATAATCCTAAATAATTAAATTAAAAATTTAATTAATTGTGCATGTAGACATGTGTCAGTGAGAAAAAATTATATAAAACAAATGGTTTAGATCGGAAATTGATCACACTTGTTATTGGTAAAGTTATGTTGCTAAAATTATCTTGACTATGTTTTACTTGTAAGAGTTGGGATACCAAGATTGATAGAGAGTGGTGGCTCTCCCTTGCGAGACAAACTTGGAACTATAGTATTTCCGGTTTTTTTGTGTGGCTCTTTTGCGACTTGGGGGAATAAGGGGGAAGAAGAGTACCACTAATGTTGACTGGGAGGAACTGGTAAAGTCCTTGGATTGGCAAGAAAAGGAGCTAGGCTCAAGTTTGAGTGGAGTTCTTTGACAATATCAATCGTCGTCAACGTCATATTATTGGTTATGGTAATCCTTTTTTGTATTGTTGTTTAAAAATTTATGAATATTGTTGTTAATCCGTACTGAGGAAAATAAAGATATTGTGGAATTTTGAATCGAAATTTTTAAACGAAATTTTGTTTTAGATTTCAATACATTTTATAGTTGTATTTCAAAATTGTAAATTGGGTGGATGCTAGAATGATATTCAATCCATATCATACTTATAGAATGGTCGGTTAGCTAAAACGATTTGGAGAATGTATTTTTGTGAGCGGTCTGAGATCTGTTATATATGCTTTTGTAGTAAAAAATGTGATGAAATGTATGAGATCTATCATATATGTTTATGTAGTAAAAAATGTGATGAAATGTATTGGTTCTATGTTAACAGGAGCTTTGTACATGATATATACGCATAAAATGGTTGAATAAAATTGTTCTGCGGTCGAATGGGTTAATAAGAATTGTGGTAGAAATAATTGTATGCATGTGAAAGAGAGAACAGATTCAGGTTCAGAATAAACATCAATGATAAATCTTATTTCGAGTGGTGGTATTATAAAAATCTACTGTCTCTTATAAACCAAACCATGTACTACGACAATGAATTTGAATTCATTAAAAACAATTGGGATCGAATACCCTTTATTTCTTTGAATATTGTATTCCGATTATGATTTGAGTAGCGTGCTACATTATCTGAGTTCTTGTTTCAATCTCTCGCTTAGATTATTTATGTCAGGTTATAGATTTGGGAATCGTTGTTATCCATTTTGTTGTTGGTCCAAAGTAGGTTTGACCCTGTCAACTTAGGTTGAAACCTCCTTCCTCTTTTTCTGTTGCAAACTTCATTTTCTTCAATAAAGACCTCTTATAGGAGTAACGTTTCCACAGGGTTTTCGTGATTGTTTTGCTCACTCCCACTTACCATGCAAGAAGATCTCCTCATGGAACCCTCTTCNATATATGTTTATGTAGTAAAAAATGTGATGAAATGTATTGGTTCTATGTTAACAGGAGCTTTGTACATGATATATACGCATAAAATGGTTGAATAAAATTGTTCTGCGGTCGAATGGGTTAATAAGAATTGTGGTAGAAATAATTGTATGCATGTGAAAGAGAGAACAGATTCAGGTTCAGAATAAACATCAATGATAAATCTTATTTCGAGTGGTGGTATTATAAAAATCTACTGTCTCTTATAAACCAAACCATGTACTACGACAATGAATTTGAATTCATTAAAAACAATTGGGATCGAATACCCTTTATTTCTTTGAATATTGTATTCCGATTATGATTTGAGTAGCGTGCTACATTATCTGAGTTCTTGTTTCAATCTCTCGCTTAGATTATTTATGTCAGGTTATAGATTTGGGAATCGTTGTTATCCATTTTGTTGTTGGTCCAAAGTAGGTTTGACCCTGTCAACTTAGGTTGAAACCTCCTTCCTCTTTTTCTGTTGCAAACTTCATTTTCTTCAATAAAGACCTCTTATAGGAGTAACGTTTCCACAGGGTTTTCGTGATTGTTTTGCTCACTCCCACTTACCATGCAAGAAGATCTCCTCATGGAACCCTCTTCGCATTAATTTTCATTGAAACTGATCCTCTGTAAACCCGTGAGTCCACTCTCGACTTGCTTTCCAGACTTTACCTCCGACACCCAGTAAAACTCGAACTCCAAACTTCTCCTGCCAAACGGTCAGTTAACTGTGAGTTATCGGATCCTTAATTTCGTTGGCGTAGGCAGTGATAGGTTTGAACCCTGGTGGATTTTAATTGATTATCCCCATGTTATGTAACAAACTCTGTTCTCACCAATTTTGTAGTGCCTCCAGCTTTGTAAAAACAAAATTTAAGATCTTTTAATACACTATCAGGTCGGATTTCCTCCACTATCAACCAAGGAGTTACATAAGAATTTATTGATCAATTTCGGAACCTCTCATCGTTGATATCTTTTAATCCTTGATTTAAAACGAAAAGGGTGACTGATATTATGATGAGGTTGCATATGCAACTCTTAATCATTTATTCCTTTTAAAGTTTCAATTAGAGGTCACTTATGTAAAACAAAATATTCATGAATTAATATCGGTGTATGTTGAAGATAATTAAATTTTAAGAGTAAGGAAAAAGAATTTGACGACCCTTAATGACTTGGACTTGCCTTTTTAATCAGAAGAATTGATTGTACATCCACATGATTATTTAGTAGAGAATATTTTTCTTCTCCTTAGAAAATTCCCATCTTACTTGATGTTCCTATATTAATTCGGCCTCCTACATATTGTTATTATTGAGGCAAGAAAAAGTAGTAATAATAAGTGAGACCATGATTTCCTTGGGTGGAGTCAAGTCAAGGTTATATCCTTAGATAGATGATCTAATTGATGATTTATATAAATATATTATAAATGAATATGATTTTGTACATGTATATCCAAACCTATATATATATATAATTAAGTATAATTAAATTTTACTTAAAGGGTTGAGGATCTTGATAGGATCTTGACTTGAAGAAAGGTACGGGTATATAATTCATCATGTATCGTTTGGATCTAATTTTTTGTTATATATATTTCATAAATTGCAATTCATTTTACACTCCTTGGAGATCATGTCTAAATCCATATAATTGTGAATTATATTAAACCTAGTAAAAGGATATTTTTATTACTATCCTAGACAAAATGTGTTTAGGCTTGTTCCATCTAGTTCCCTATTCTGTAGATGTCTGATTCTGAAATGTTATCGTGAAATAAAAATGTAGTAATGCTTTAACTATAGGTTTCATGATGTTGTGTCCAGTAAGTGAATATATAAGTTTTGTATACATGTCTCAATAGAATTTAAAGTTTTACAAAGTTTATTGTTGGTATAATGGGAGATGAGAGTTTGTGATTGACGAGTATTCATTCAATGGATAGATGAGATAAATGTTTTAACACTTTATAAATTTGGTGCATCAAAGAAAATATATTAATTTATTGTTCTTTTTCATAGATGTAATTTTCGTTAAGCTACATTGTTGTTGGATTTAGTCTTGAGTTTATACTGGAGTTGGTTATGGGATTTAGATACCTCCTTTCTCCTCAAAAAAATTGTTAGTCCTGAGACCTTAAATGGTCAAAATAAATTAGACGAATCCTGGACTTGAGTGTTCATTATGTGTTTGGTGGTCCTAACCTTGAAAGATAGGATGGGTGTGTAGCTTCCTTATGTTATTTTCATGCGACATGGTTTATTGAACAATAGTGATGTTTCTTTCAGTGGATTATGATGAGGTTGATTTTTGTGTTGTGACATTTCTCACTTGTCATATGTTCGCATGATTTAAAAAAAAAAAAAATTCTCACTTCTTGTACTCTTTATTTGTGTCGTAACGGAGGGGCGTTATAAATGGTATCGAAGCGAGTTCAACTTTGAAAAATTAGACCGCTACACCTTCCATTGTGTTAAATAAATGATTCAATCTTATTGCTAGTTAAAATTTGAAATTGTCCATGCAGGTAATCATGGTTAGAGGATGCCATGGAGGTAGACGATGTGGTGCTGGAAGAAGAGTTGTGACGCCTTCGATAGAAACCATGCCAGAGGATTCTAACCCCCAAGGAGAAGAACAAGTTATCGAGCAGGAGAAGGCTTCTATGGGAGATGTGGTTGGTTTGATGAGGTCCTTTCAGAGGATGTCAGAGGCCTTAATTAACAGATTGGATAGAGATGAGGGAAGGGCGTTTGTACCCAATGAGGGTTCACAATGTGATCCAGTTGGTAGTTGTAGCATACACAGATAACTCGAGAAGGTGAAGTTTCCCGAGTTCATGGGTGCCACAGACAACTTAATCGTCAAGGCATAGTTGGAGAACATGGTTATGTGCTTCGCACTTCATGATTACACCTCCAACATGAAGGTACGCATGGCAGTATTTCAACTAAAGCGGAGATCTCTTCTATTGTGGAAGACGCTCCTACCTCAATTAAACATGGTCGTCGAAGACGTGTCAAAGGATTTGTTCGAGGAACGGTTTTGGGAGAGGTACTTGTCCACGGAATTCATTGAGCATCAGCTCAATGAGTTCAACATGTTATGAAAGGGTGGTCATATGGTACCAAAGCATGAGGGAAGATTTATGGAGTTTCTTAGGTATGCTACACATTCGAACAAAGAGAAGCTAAAGGTCAACAAGTTTGTGTTCAGCCTTAACTTCAACATTCATGTGAAGGTGAGGATATTAATTCCGTAGACATTGTAGGATCTAGTTCAGAAATCCCTCATAGTTCAGGAAGAGCTGAACAATGGACGTCAATATAGGACTCCTTTTAGAATGACTAGACAGGCAAAATCAGAAGAACAACAGCATCAGACTCCAGCCAAAAACACTTCAAGGTATCGTGATACATCTAGAGGACCTATGTTCATGACACCACGAAGAAAGAATCCACAATAGAGGACTCCTTACAGAGGACCATAAAAGCAATAGCATCTCCTGCAAAAACAAAAAATTAGGCATGTTCAACAGAACATACTAGGGTCAAAGACTACTAGGCCAATAACTTCTACTTCAGGGACCAGGAGTATTGGACTGAAGATTGGATGTTGGACATGTGGAGAGCCCAATTACTAATGATATTGTCCTATAGAGAAGGTTGGAGTGGATGTATCAATAGGACACACTACAATGGGAGATTTGGGAAAGTCCCATGGGACTCATGTAGCGGTGAATAACTGCCAAGCCGAGCACCACTTCATTGTTCTCGAGATGTTAGGTATAATCACCGACAAAAAAAATAGTTTTTTGATAGATCCAGGTGCTACAGAGAGATTTATCTCTAGTGCAACACTAAAAATAATTAAGGTAAATGCAGTCAATCAGGACAATTTTAGATATGTAGAAATGTCATCGGGTGCCAAACAAAAGGCTAGAGGAAAGGTTACAAACTGTAGATTAACTTGGGATAATTTGTAACAAAGGAAAACCTATATGTCACGATCTTAGGATGTTAAGACATAGAGATTAGTATGGACTGGTTGGAATCACATGATACGATAATTAACTGTAAGACGAAATGGTTAAGTTTGACACATGACTTGGGACAAAGAAGAGTGATTATAGAATGGAACCAAGGGGTGTCCTTAAGATTTATTTCTTCTCTACAACTATGGAAGAGTATGCACACATGGTGAAATATTTATGAAATCTTAGTGCTAAATCAGAAGGATGAAGTAGAAGGATTAGAAAACCTTCCTGTAGTACAAGAGTTTGCATATGTGTTTCTAAAAGAGTTATCAAGCTTACCACCCAAAAGAGAGTTGGAGTTTACAATCAAATTGAAACCTGGAGCTGAACTGATAGTAAGAATGCCATATCAGATGTCAACGCCTGAGTTATAGGAGTTGAAAATGCAATTGAAGGAGTTACTGGACTTGGGAATTATATGCCCAACTCTGTCACCTTGGAGTGCACCAATCATTTTCGTAAGATAGAAGTAAGGATCGTGGAGACTTTCTATTGACTACCGTCAATTGAAAAAAGTGACAATCAAGAACCAGTATCTTTTGCCAAGAATAGACGATTTGTTTGATTAGATGAAAGGAGGGACGATGTTTTCAAAGATCAAATTGAGATCGGGATATCACCAATTACGAATTAAAGAATAAGATATCCCTAAGACTGCATTTGAGACAATATTCCGACACTATGAGTGCCGATACTGAAAGTCCCTGAAATGGAAAAGCAATTATTGGTATGCATAGACGCATCCAAGGAAGGTTTAGGCAGACTATTTTTGCAAGGCGGTCGAGTAATCGCTTACATTTAAAGGAAATTGAGAAGGCACAGGAGAACCAAACAATACATGATTTGGAGTTATTAACAATTGCATATGCCTTGAGAGTTTGGAGAAACTATCTGATTGGATAGAAATTCGAATTAAAGACAAATCATTGTGAATTACAACATATATTTACGTAGAGTGACTTGAACGCACTACAAAGTCATTGGTCAGAATTACTTAGTGAGTATGATTACGATATTACTTATATTAAAGGAATGGTGAATGAAGTGGCAAATGCATTGAGTTAGATACCACGCATATTCTTGGTAATGCCTCTTAAGACAAATCTTAGAGAAAAGATGCTAGTGTTACAAATAGATAATGATTGCTACAAAGAGGTTAAGGAAAATATTAGACAACATACCATGATGGTACTTAAGTTTGAAGGTTATACATTTGAAAATGATAGATTTATGAGGTATAACAACAAGATTTACATAATGCCTAACGAAGAATTAAGAAGTTTGATTTTAAGGGAAGCGCATCGAGAAATGTACAAGGCTCATCCAGGAGTCATGAAGATGAATACTGACCTTAAGCCTTTATTCTTTTGGAAAGGGATGAAACCAGACATAGTAGGTTATGTGGCGAGATATCTAGAATGTCAACAACTGAAGGATGAACATAGACACCGAGAAGGATTGTTACAACCACATGTAATTCCAAAATCGACATGGGAGGTCACTTTGATGGAATTTATCATTGGTTTGACACTAACGACAAGGAAACACGACACGGTTTTTGAGGTAGTTGACACTCTGACAAAGAGTGCACACTTTATACATGTGTGTATGATGTATGAGGTGCTATACATAGCCAGAGTTTTTGTCAGTGAGGTTTTCAGATTGCATCGTGTACCAAGAAGGATGATATTTGATCGTGGATCAATGTTTACAGGATGATTTTGGACAAGTTTCCAAGAGGATTTGGGAACACAACTAAACTTTAGTACAACATATCACCCTGAGACAGACGGGAAAACATAAAGAATGAACCAAATTTTGGAAGATATGTTGCGTATGAATGTAATGGACCAACATAAATGTTGGAAAGAGTTGTTTCCAGCAGTAGATTTTGCATACAACAACAACTATCAATGTACCATTAAGATGGCACTATTTAAGTTTCTTTACGACCGACCGTGTTGGACACTATTGAGCTGGGATCAACTTGAGGATAGGGTCTTGGTAGCACCATAAGTGATCCAAGAAATGGAATAACAAATGCAAGCAATAATACAAAGGATTAAATAAGTGCAAGATCAACAGAAGAGTTATGTTGATGCATAATGTGTTGACCACGGTTATGAAGTTGGCGACCATGTTTTATTGCGCGTGAAACTACACAAGAGTTCAATCAAGTTCGAAAAGGATGCTAAAATCTCTCTTAGGTTTGTGGGAACTTTCGAGGTTGTGGAAAATAAAGGACCCATGGCTTATCGACTAGCCTTTCATGATTCTTTGAGGTGTATGCATGATGTATTTCATGTATCTATTTTGAGACATTATGTTAGTGATCGTACACATGTGATTGACATGAGTTCTTTGTAGGTGTCAGACGAGGTTTCTCTCACGATGGAGACAATCCACGTTATGGATCATTAGATTCGATAGCTACGACGTTGAATAATCGATCAGGTCAAGGTCCAGTGGGACAGTTATAGTCCACACTCAACTACATGGGAGGATGCATATGATATTCATCGACAACTTCCTTACTTGTTTGATAGATTAGACATATAGATCTTGTCAGATAATTTTTATTTACTGCATTTTGTATACTCTACAACTCTGGGACAAAGTTTGAAACAAGAGGGGTTGTATGTAACATTCCACTCTACTAAGCACATGTTATCGACTTATTCTTTGAGGACACTTGCGTGCAAGTGATCCAGTTATAGTACATGTTTATTTGTTTCGATTATAGATTTTTATGATGATGTTGATGGGTTGTGATTTATTGTCATTTGATATATATGTATTAACAAATGTTATTGACAAGTTTACATGAGTGTGCAGGACATGTGCTAGATTATGGATGTTGATGGAATCAATGGACCTTCTTAGGCTCCAGATTGAGTCAGGGAGTGGATTGTGTTTTGTTTGAGTATTTTATTTCACACATATGTGTCATATGATTGATTTAGTATGATTATGTATATGGATCAGTGAAAGTGTTCTTTCAATGGATGTAGGCTAACGATGCTTGCTAATATGACTCACATAAGGAGTAAAGGCACCATGCACAGAAACCATATATTGATGGAGAGGTTTTATAACGTCCTTGTAACAACCTACTAGCACTCCCGCCATTGCTCGAATTGTAGGTTAACGATTACCTAGTTCAAGAGATCCACGATGTCATGGGGGTTGACTAAGACAGTCACTCACAAATATTTTTAAGGGGTGTGCAATATGGCAGAGTCCTTATTCCTTAGAATCTCTTAGTCTCTCACAAGGTCACCCGAATTGAGTGTTGAATCCAAGGGTTGGACAACTACCAAAACCAGTCAAAGGCAAGTGACACTCTTGGAGCACGGAGGTGTGTCTTGAAGGGAACGTTGCGTAAATAAAACTTGAGTCAATGAATCTAGGTGGCCTATAAAACCTTGACAGAATAATTATAAACCTTGAAAATATTTAGACCTTGCCAGATTTAAATAATTAATAAGTAATTTTAATAATTATAAATCCCAATAAAATTTTAAGCCTATTCTAAAATATTAAGCCTAAGTCTAAGTTTTGTTAAGAGACTAAACTAAATTTATTAATTAAATTAAAAGATATGAGGTAAATCAATTTAAGAATTAAGAAAAGTGAAATAAATCTAAAGATTTGATATCATGCCCATGTGTGGAAGAAAATATAAAAATGAAAATTTAAAATAAAAAAGAAATAAAGTATGAGAGAATAGGTGTACACATAGGATGGTACCTAGAGTATAACTACCACTAGTCTAACTAGAAGAAGACTCTTATTCAAACTCTAACTAAGATTTAGTTAGGAGACATTCATTAAATGAGAATCTGGGGAATAAAGAGATAACTAAGGGCAATTTAAAGATCACATTGGGGAATTGTGAGGGACAGTGACTTTTAATCAAAATAAAATTTGTAATTACTTGTGCAACTTGGGGAGAGTGTGCCAAGTGTGAGGGTGAATGATCCTAAATAATAAAATTAAAAAGTTAATTAATTCTGCATGTGGACATGTTTCAGTGAGGAAAAATTCGATAAAACAAATGGTTTAGATGGGAAATGGATCACACTTGTTATTGGTAAAGTTATGTTGTCAAAATTATCTTGATTGTGTTTTACTTGTGAGAGTTGAGATATAAAGATTGATAGAGAGTGGTGGTTCTCCCTTGCGAGGAAATATTGGAGCTATAGTATTTCTGGTTTTTGTGTGTGATCCCTTTGTGGCTCAGGGGGCTAAGGGAGAAGAAGAATACCCCTAGCGTTCGTTGAGAGGTGCTGGTAAAGTCCTTGGATTGGTAAGCGAGGGATCTAGGCACAAGGTCGAGTGGAGTTCTTCAGAAATATCAATCCTCTTCAACTTCATATTACTGGTTACGTTATTCCACTTTTGTATTGTTCTTTAAAAATTTATTAATATTGTTGTTAATTCGTAGTGAGGAAAATAAAGATATTATGGGATTTTGTATCAAAGTTTTTAAACTAAATTTTGTTGTAGATTTCAATACATTTTATAGTTGTATTTTGAAATTGTAAATTGGGTGGATGCTATAATGATATTCAATCCCTATCATACTTATAGAATATTCGGGTAGCTAAAACGATTTGGATAATGTATTTTTGTGAGCAGTCTGGGATATGTTATATATGCTTCTGTAGTAAAAAATGTGATGAAATGTATGAGATCTATTATATGTGTTTGTGTAGTAAAATATTTGATGAGATGTATTGGTTCTATGTTAACGGGAGATTTGTACATGATCTCTACGCAGAGAATGGTTGAATAAAATTATTCTGCGGTCGAATGGGGTGATACGAATTGTGATAGAAATAATTGTATGCATGTGAATGAGCGAAGAAATTGAGGTTCAAAATAAACGTCAACGATAAATCTTATTTCGAGTGGTGGTATTATAAAAATCTACTCTCTTATAAAGCATGTACTACGACAACGAATTTGACTTCCTTAAAAACAACTAGGGTCAAATACAAGGAAAAAGAATCTGACGACCCTTAACGACCTGGAATTGCCTTTTTAATAAGAAGAAGTGATTGTACATCGACATGATTATTTAGTAGAGGATATTTTTCTTCTCCTTAGAAAAGTCCTAACTTACTTATGTTCCTATATTAATTCTACCTCATACATATTATTATTATTGAGATAAGAAAAGGTAGTAATAATAAATGAGACAATGATTTCCTTGGGTGGAGTCAAATCAAGGTTATATACTTAGACACATGATATAATTGTTGATTTATATCAATATATTATAAATGAATATGAGTTTGTACATGTATAACCAAACATATATAATTAAGTATAATTAAATTTTAGTTAAAGGGTTCAGGATCTTGATAGCATCTCGACTTGAAGAAATGTATGGGTATATAATTCATCATGTATCGTTTGGATAGTTATATATATATAATAAATTATAATTCATTTTACACTCCTTAGAGATCATGTCTAAATCCATATAATTCATTTTACACTTCTTAGAGATCATGTTTAAATCCATATAATTGTGAATTATATTGAAGCTAGTAAAAAGATATTTTTATTACTTTCCTAGACAAAATGTGTTTGCGGCTTGTTCCACCTAGTGCCCTCTTGTGTAGATGTTTGCGTCAGAAGTTTTATTGTGAAATCAAAATGTAGTAATGTTTTAACTATAGGTTTCATGATGTTGTGTTTTGTATGTGAATATTTAAGTTTTGTATACATGTTTTAATAGACTTTAAAGTTTTACGAAGTTTATTATTGGTATAATGGGAGATGGGAGTTTGTGATTGACGAGTATTCACTGAATGGATAGATGAGATAAATGTTCTAACAGTCTATAAATTTGGTGCATCAAATAACATATATTAATTTGTTGTTCCTTTTCATAGATGCAATTTTCATTAAGTTCCATTGATGTTGGATTTAGTCTTGAGTATAGACTAGAGTTGGTTATGGGATTTAGATACCTCAATGTTCCTCAAAATAGTTGCCAGTACTGAGACCTTAAATGGTCAAAATAAATCCGAAGAATCATGGACTTGAGTGTTGATTATGTGTCTTGGAGGTCCTAACCTTGTAGGATAGGATGGGTGGGTAGATTTCTTATGTTATTTTCATGCGACATGGTTTATTGAACAATAGTGATGTTGCTTTGAGTCGACTATGATGAGATTGATTTTTGTGTTGTGACGTTTCTCACTTGTCATATGTTCGCATTCTTTAAAAAATAAAATTGCTCACTTCTTGTACTCTTTGTTTGTAACGTAACAAAGGGGACATTACAATAATAGAATATCTAATAGTGTCAATTCCATTAATCCTAACATTTCAGACCATTCATAACTTGAGTAATTTATTGCTCACCTTAACTACATATCATTATCATTATATTGTTTCTCTTCATTTGAAGCTCTGCAAGTTGTGCATCGAGCCAGAAAGGAGCGTTAGGAGATCGGGGGGGGGGATTTCTCTATGAGACTTCCCTTGGATCTAAGTTATCGAGATCCCTTAGACACAAGGAGTGCGCGAGAAATCAAAGTCTGCACCAGAGGAAGATGAGGAGAAATAACAATTCAGAAAGTGTTATCGAGATCTAGGAAACCATTTCCCAAGAGGAGAGAAGGTCGACACCTTCAGGGACTTAGAAAATCTTCTAAGTCCGAGAAGATAAATGCTCAGGAGGAAGAGCATTATTGATCGTTGGATCACGATGGAGAATCAGTGGTCATGTTATTCAAGCCAAGTGTGCAAGCTTTAATGCTGCGTACGTCCAAGAGGGAAAACCCATGAAGATCTGAACGGACGGTGGAGAGCTTTCGAGAAGAAATGTCGATTCCACTGTGATCGTTGATCGGGGAGAGGAATGAGGGTCATTGATCAAACACCCCAAGGTTTTGGTATTTCGGCAGTTCGGAAACTAGGAGCACAAGGAGCAAGAGCCGGGAATCTCAACCAGTGAAATCCCTAAAAGATTGGAGCCGTCAAATCTTCAGAGGCTTAGAGTCGTTGATCTACAGCGAGGGAATGTTTCAGAAATTCGGTGACCAGGTGGGGGAGTGAACGAACTTCGTGCAGTGAGAAGTCACGAAATGCAAAACGCCAAAATGATCGTAGTCGTCGGCCAAGGGGAGACCTGAGTTGTAGATCTCGCGCCCTCACGGTTTCAGCGATCGGGACTTAGAGGAGCCAAACATGGTTATGTTGAAGCTTGTGGTCACGTGAATTGAGGAAGGGGAGGAGCTAACCTCTGTTAGTATATTGGGGTTCTGGGACTCAGAGGGATCACAGAGAGATAGGGGGTCTACATCAGGTAGTATCAAAGTTGATCATTCTTTGTATGTAGACTTTAGGCGAAAGATAAAGATAAAAGGAGGAGGTAGAGAAACTTAAAGTTTTACTCTAT
Source organism: Picea sitchensis (assembly GCA_010110895.2). Classification (NCBI taxonomy): domain Eukaryota; kingdom Viridiplantae; phylum Streptophyta; class Pinopsida; order Pinales; family Pinaceae; genus Picea; species Picea sitchensis. The sequence continues at coordinate 29,258 of SNQJ01S0024299.1, forward strand.
GTGTGACAAACAGTCAACACAATGCCGCCAAGGAGATGGGAGCCACCTTTAGCCAACCGTGTTGTAGAGAGGGAGATGCGAGAGATTCGCGCTAGATTGGAAACAATGGAAGCTGCGTAGAGAAGAGCACCTGATGTTGGAGACATCAGTGATGCAAAAAGTGAAGAGGTTGAGGTTGAATAAGCTGCAGGAGAGGATTCTATAGTAGAAGACTTGTTGAGAGTAGTTACCAGGTTGGGAGGCAAAGCTAAGATAGAGGCCCCCATGTATGAGGCAAATCTAAATGCTGAAGAACTGTTGGATTGGATAATATCCATGGACAAACATTTCGACTATGAATATGTCAATGAGGAGAAGAAGGTGAAGCAGGCAGTCACCAGGCTAAAAGGGCATACAACACTGTGGTGGGATGAACTATGGGCTAAGAGGACAAATAAAGGCAAGCAGAGGATAAAGAGTTGTGACATAATGGTAGTCAAGATGAAGGCTAAGTTCATACCCAAGGACTATCAGATCAACCTATTCAGGAAGTTACAGAACTTGAGACAGAAGGGGATGACAGTTAAGGAGTACACTGAGGAGTTGTATCGGCTGAACATCAGAACTGGACAAAGGGAGAGAGATGAAGAAAAAGTTTCCATATATTTAAATGGCTTGAGATATGAGATCCAGGACGAGCTCAGCATGATGATAGTTAGGACTGTGGAGGATGCTTATTAGTTCTCACTGAAGGCAGAGGAGAAGTTGACCAAAAAACAAAGATAGCAAGGAAGAGGTAAAATATCGGTCCCAAGAAAAAGCAAGGGGTTTAACCGTGAAAAAACACATCAGTCTAAGGACTAAGTGGAGAAACCACACAATCACTCGGAATAAGGATGAAGTTCTAGAGGAAGACAAGATGGTGGAAGAATCTCTTCTAGAGGAAGAGACGGTGGAGGAGTAAGATGTTATGTCTGTGGTAAAATAGGACAAGTGTCTTGGGAATGTCCCGAGAAGAAGAAGGAAGGAGGAGAATATCACATTTTAGAATCACAACAAAGAGATGTTGAAGCAGAAGGAGCAGAGGATGGAACATACCTGATGTTGAGAAAAGTTCTCTTAAAACCATAGGCACAAATCAAGAAGCCAGTGCAAAGAAACTGTCTCTTCAAGACAACTTGCAAGACTAAGGACAGAGTATGAAAGGTGATCATTGACAATGGGAGCATTGACAACCTAGTATCCACAGAGATGGTGGAGAAATTGGAGCTGAAGACAACTGTGTACCCAAATCCATACAACGTCTCATGGCTGCAAAAAGGACACCAGGTAATGATTACTAAACAATGCATGGTTGAAATTAAGATAGGAGGTTATAAAGATGAAATCCTGTGTAATGTAATTCCCATGGACATATTCGATGTTCTGTTGGGAAGACCATGGAAGTTTGATGGAAATGTCATTCATGATGGGAGGAAAAACACATATACATTGGAGAAGAATGGTAGGACACATATGTTGTTGCCAATGGAGGAGAAGAGAGTGAAAGAGGAAGCCAACATAAGCATACTTCTCATGAGTGGGAAGGAACTCCTGAAAGAAGTCAAGGATGAACATGATATGCAGTTCGCTGTGGTGAGAAATCCTAGAGTTATCCTTACGAGTACATCGATGGATGATTTTCCTAAATAAGTTCAGGAATTGTTGGATAATTTCGTTGATATAGTGGTGGATGAGCTGCCAAACTCATTTCCACCCATCAAGAGTATCATTCATCATATCGACTTGATACCAGGAATAATTATGCCGAACAAAGAAGCATATAGATTGGCACCTCAAGAGAACGAGGAGGTGAAGAACCAAGTCCAAGAGTTGCTAGACAAGGGTTTAGCCAAAGAGAGTTTGAGCCCATTCACAGTACCGACTCAAGAGCCATCAACAAGATCACCATCGGGTGTAGATTCCCTTTACCGAGAATGGATGATTAAATGGATTGATTAAGTGGAGCAAATTTCTTTTCTAGGATAGATCTGAAAAGTGGATATCACCAGATCAGGATGAGAGAAGGTGATGAATGGAAAACAACCTTTAAGACAAATGAAGGTCTGTATGAGTGGCTTGTTATTCCATTTGGCTTAACAAATGCCCCGATAAATTTTATGAGGTTGATGAACGAAATCCTACAATATTTCATTGGAAAATTTGTAGTTGTATATCTGGACGATAAATTGATCTTTAGTGGGACTAAAGAGGAGCATTTGAGGCACCTAACATTAGTAATGAGGAGGCTATAGTAGGAGAAGTTGCTGATAAATCTGAAGAAGTCCTCTTTTATGAAGACATGTCTCATTTACTTGGGTTTTGTGATCTCTTCAAATGAACTAAAGATGGATCCAGAGAAGGTGAAAGCGATCAGAGAATGGTCATCACCAAGAAGCATGTTCGAGGTAAGGAGCCTCCATGGATTAGCGAGTTTCTATAGGAAGTTCATCAAAGACTTCAGTGGAATTTGTGCACCAATGATGGATACAGTGAAGAATAAGCACAAGTCATTTAAATGGACAGAAGAAGCCGAGAGGAGCTTCAATATACTGAAGGAGAAGATAACAAAATGATTGATTCTAGTCTTACCGAATTTTGAAAAGACATTCTAGGTAAGATGAGATGCAAGTGGAGTTGCAATAGGAGTAGTTTTGAGTCACGATAACAGACCTGTTGCCTATTTCAGTGAGAAGTTGAATGAGACCAAGAGGAAGTACTCCACATATGACAAGGAGTTTTATGCCTTAATTCAAGCACTGAAGAAATGGAGACACTATCTTGTCCCACAAGAGTTTGTCTTGTATAACGATAACTAAGATTTTCAATTCATAACCAGACAAGAAAAAATGAATCAGAGGCATGCAAAATGGGTTGAATTTATGAAAAATTTTACTTTTGTCATAAAACATATTGTTGGGAATGCTAACAAGGTTGTTGATACGTTAAGCAGGAGATGTTTAATTATGCAGGAATTCCATGTGAAGACCTTGGGGTTTGAAAACATTAAGGATATGTATTGTGATGATACAGAATTCAAGGAAGCATATGAAGCATGTACAAACCCTGTGTTGAGAGATAGAATTCAGTGGACAGAGTACATTATTCATAAAGTATTGTTGTTCAAAGGGAATCAGTTGTGCATACCAAAATTCTCAATGAGGGATAATCTTCTAAAGGAGAAGCATAGTGGGGGGTTGGCTGGACATTTTGGCCATGATAAAATGCTTGCACAGTTGAGAAGTTCATACTATTGGCCAGGTATGAGAACAGAGGTGATAAATTTTGTGAACAGATGTAGAATCTGCCAACATGCAAAGGGGAAAAGACAGAACATTGGATTGTATCAACCATTTCCAATACCAGAGAGACCTTGGGATGCAATAAGCATGAATTTTGTGTTGGGATTTCCAAGAACACAAAGGGGATTTGATTCCATATTTGTGGTAGTGTATAGGTTTTCAAATATGGCACATTTCATCCCATGCCAAAAGACCAATGATGCAACACATGCTGCAAATCTATTTTTCAAAGAAGTTGTGAGACTTCATGGCCTACCCAAGAGCATTGTCTCGAACAGAGACACAAAATTTGTTGGTAAATTTTGGAGGACGTTGTGGAAGAATATGGGGACAAAATTTTCCTTCATCTCAGCTTATCAACCTCATGAATATGGGCAAACTGAGGTGGTAAACATAATTTTGGTAAATTTATTGAGGAGTTTAGTCACTGAGCATCATAATCAGTGGGATCAGATTCTATCACAAGAAAAATTTGCCTACAATGACTCACCAAACAGGAGTACTGGAAATATCCCATTCCAAATATTATATGGAATGCAACCCATGGGAGTGTCTGAGTTGAGAGACTTAGAACAGGGTGAGATCATAAGCGTTGGAGCAGAAGATTTTATTGTTGAAATGCAGAAACTCCATAGCCAGATCAGAGAACAGTTGTAGAGTTCTAACTAGAAATACAAGAACAAAGATGATCAACATCACAGGGAACTTCAATTTGAAGTAGGATACCAGGTTTTGGCACACCTATGGAATGAAAGGTTCCCTACGGGAACATATAACAAGTTGAATATGAAGAAAATAGGACCCTGTAAGATCTTGAGGAAGTTTGATGCAAATGCCTATGAGATTGAGCTACCAGATGGTGTGGGCATTTCACCCATATTAAATGTTTCAAACCTGTATCCTTACAGGAAAGATGACATAGAAGGATCAGAAGATCAAAGAAAGATTCACTGGGAGAAATAGATGCATGTGGCAGAAAATCCATAGATGGAGAAAATTGTGGATCAGAGGATTGGCANAAAAACCTATTTTGAGTATTTGGTCAAATGGAAGGGACACCCAATTGAGGATGCCAGTTGGGAAAATGAATTTTCCATCCAGAAGCAGGGAAAATCAGTTCAGGAACTCATGGACAGGAGTCCAGGAATTTTTGTCAAGGGGAATATGATGCAGGAGCATCATTGGCAAGCACACAGAGGCAGGACCACTCAGCATGTGGGATTTCTTCCAGAACTTCAACGTTGGCAGTTCCAACCGATTTTAAAATCTTCCTTAACTAGTGGTGAAATTTACCTCTAGAGGCATGCTTGAACCAGTGCCGAAATTTACCCTTTGAGGCACGTTTTGAAAATCGCAAGCAGAGCAAGAGTTTTCATTACGGCTCTGGATTGAGACTGGTCTAAGTTAGCCAGTAGATTAAGTCTTAGAGTATATGAGTAGGCAGGGGAAAACCCTAGAAATCCCTCTAAGTTAAATAGAGGTTTTGTATCCCCAAATATGGTTAGCTACAATACAGAGGGAGAGTAGTGTAAGAGAACTGCAAGTTAGCAGAAACTCAAGCTTTCAAAGTTGTTGTAACTTGACAGTATTTTGTAGCCATTTTGGCACTTGTGAATATAATAAAGGGGAATTTTACCCAACTATATGGAGTGTGAATTGTGTTTGCAATTTCCTATCATTTCTATTTTTATGAGCAAATGAATTAATCTCCATACGAGAGAATGAAACTGTGAATGTTAGTTTATTTCAATTTCAATTGTTTCTCTTCATTTGAAGCTCTGCGAGGTGTGCATAGAGCTAGAGAGGAATGCTAGGAGATCAGGGGGGGGGAAGGAATTTCTCTGTGATAAATCCCTTGGATATGAGTTATCAAGATCCCTTAGATGCAAGGAGTGCGCGGGAAATTGAAGTCTTCACCAGAGGAAGCTCAGGAGGAATAAAACTTCAGAAAGTGTTATCGAGATCTAGGAAACCATTTCCCAGGAAGAGCGAAGGTCGACACCTTCGGGGACTTAGAACATATTCTAAGTCTGAGAAGCTAAAAGATAAGGAGGAAGATTGTTATCGACCCTTGGATCATGGTGGAGAATCAATGGTCATCTGATTCAAGCCAAGTGTGCAATATTTAATGCTACGTACGTCAAGGAGGGAAAACCCATGAAGATATGAATGGACGGTGGAGAAATTTTGAGAAGAAACATCAATTCAACTCTGATCATTGATAAGGGAGAGGAACGAGGGTCATTGGTCAAACACCCCGAGGTTTCAGTATTTCGACAGTTTGGAAATCAGGAGCACAAGGAGCAAGAGTCGTGACTCTAGACCGGTGAAATCCTGAAAAATATCAGAGCCATCAGATCTTCAAAGGCTTAGAGCCTTTGATCTATAGTGAGGGAACATTTCGGCATTTCAGCGACTGGGTGGGGGAGAAAATGGACTTTTTGCAGTGTGAAGTCGTGAAACGCAAAATGCCAAAATGATCATAGCCATTTTCCAATGGAGACCTGAGCCATAGATCTCGTGCCCTCGCGATTTCGACAATCGGGACTTGGAGGAGCCAGATGCACTTGTGGTGAAGTGTGTGGTCATAGGCATGTGGTCATGTGAATTGAGGAAGTGGAGGAGATAACCTCTGTTAGTCTATCGGGGTTCCAGGACTTAGAGGGATCCATGTTGAGAAGTCCTTGCATTGGAAACCTCTAAAATGCGACGTGCCTTTTAGGACCAACCTTTTTGGCTAAGACCATGGTCGTGGCTACGGTCATGAGGAGTGGTGAGCTTGAGCTTAGTGTTTGGTCCCACGGGAAAAACAAAGACAACGGTCTTTGGAATTGGTGTTAGAGGTTCTAGTTCAGAATGAGGAGAGCCATTTCGACTCTGAAGTCAAAGATCCTGACTGGGAGTTCGCGCAACCCTAAGGAAAGATAGGGGTTATGCATGAGTAACTGTCAAGGTATTAACTCATCTCTGCATTTTATACTTAGAGTGAATCTAACAGTTAAAATTTGAATGAAAAAGTTTCTTGAGAGCGGCTACATGAATTCAAAAAAATATGACTTCAAATTTAATGATAGTTCTCACACTTCTTCATAATTTCAAGACTGCAGTTGAATTGTCACTGTAAATCCAAAAAAAAATGTTATATATTTTATCCAGATATTAACAAATACCATCTTGAAATCGTTCAGGTTTTGTATTAAATAGAACAACGATCCTAATAGTTTTTTCTAGCATGGAAACTTCTTATGGAACTATTGTTATAGTAAGATTTGCCTCACCTTATGAAATCTTTCACAGAGGGCCTTTTTCAATTTCCCTATGGAGACTTGATGTCCCTCTTTTCAAATCCCAGAGCTAAAAACATTATTTTTCCATATGTATGTGCCCTGCCTATATTACATCATGCGTATACACAGGTTGCACCACTACAACCTGCGTACATCAGGATTTGTGCCTAAAATTAAAAATTGGTGTTGGGTTTCCATGTCACGTCACGAGATCTATGATCCTTGGCCTTCCATATACTGGAAACGTTCTAATTTGACCCTTCAATTCCACTTGAAGGATACAAATGGTACAAATCTGAGCTATGGAAAAGAGGAGAAATAATTCAACTTTGAGAGCAAAGTTACTCTAGATAAATTATTCACTTCACATTGATTCTACATCCCTTTGTCCTTTAAGTCTGAACACATTGTTCATCCCTCAAGTTCTTCCCTTATTGATTGAGAACCTAATTGCCTCTCTTATATGAGCTTGCCTTTGGTGGAATATTGAAGTGGTGCAGGCCCAACAGGAAGGAAATTAGTTTCTCGGTTTCGAACCATGCCAACACAGAACTTTGTAACTAATTCACTTCTACTGATTACATCTTAATAGAAATATTGTTTTCTCATCCTATTAGTCTCGCAAACATTTTAATTATTATTCCATGGGTGTATTTGTTCTAAATGTTGATGGATTATTCTATAGAATGTGATAATATTATAAATTATCACCATGTGTTTTTGCTTCTTGGTTGTTGAGGACTAGTTGTAGGTGTATTTCATTGGGTCAAGTGCTCAAAGGTGGACTTCATCGAATGACTGGATGATGTAGGAATTTTATCTTGTCTTGCTAGAATATTTGTTTATATAGCATACTTGAGATTAGAGTTGATTTCTCTATTCATTTCCATCTGTTGTGGTTTACCCCTAGCCATAGAGATATTTTCCTCATAACAGAATTTGTGACCATACTGGGGAAATAATCTTCTTTTTTGGGCTTTTGAGTGCTTTTCTCCTTAGTTTTCTCTAGTTTATATTGAGTTTCTTGTCATATGATTTCTTGACATCCTTTGTTCACTCTGAGTCTGAGTTTCTTAGCCTTGTCCTTAGCCTGATTGTGTTTTGACACATATACACATGTTTTTTCTTGATAGTTGGATACATACGCATGTTGCACTTCTGCAAGATGCGTACATATGCGCTTTTCTCTTGAATAGTCGCGTACATCAACCTTTGTTGCTTGGTTGTTGGGTTTGGTGGTTGCTGGGTAGGTTTCGACGATTGTTGATTCTTCTTGGGTCTCTGTGGTCACTGTTAAGTGTCTTTGGTATGACAGGAAACCTATCTTTGGTTGAATTTTTGGGTGGTGTCTTTCTCATTATCTTTTTCATTTTGATTTTCCTTACACCTTGGGATGGGTGTTTTTCTCCTTGACATCCTACTTGATTGTCTCTATCTATACACAATAGAGTCTTTATACCAAGTTGTTGTTCAGTCCTTGCATTTTCATTTTATTATATTGAAAATACAAAAATATTAGGAATTTTACATTGATTGGCATTGTGATCTCTTGGGTCTGTATCGTTAATCTTAGTGCATGAAAAGAAATATTTCATTTTACTTAGAATCGCATAACTGAATTGGGAATTGCATTTTGAAAAGCATATCATTTATTGGAAATTGAATTTAGGACTCTACATTGTATTCATATTCATATATATTACTTTCTAAGTCATAACATCACTAGTTTCATGACCGCACCTTTTGAGTAAGCATGCCCATTAAAAATAACGCTATAATTTAAAATTGATTAGTAACGATTTTATCTTTTTAGGGTGCACAAACTAGATTAGGATTTAGAGCCTTGTAATATAATTTTGTGTGTAAACTTATCCAAGGCTATTAAATTAGCATATGTGTCTGACTAAGGGAGTGGAGAAATCCATTGTATAATCGGTAATATCAGGAGGCTTCGCTTACACTAAAGTTAAGCGCAAGGTCATGTGGGGTTGGTTGAAGGGATATCCCCCTGATACCTTCTTAGCATCAGACATATTTCGAGGGATCTATTCGTATATGGGGATCTTGCTAGTTCCCTTACCTCTGTGAGAGGTGGTTCTTTCAAGGTTTTGGGCTTTTCTACCCTACCCATACGGTGGAAATGACTTACAATTGTTTGCCTGTGCATCGGTTATATCGTGGTTGCTTAGTTGCTTGACTTAGGTACCACATAGGTTACTTGTAGGGGTTATTCTGTAGGTACCCTAGGTTAGATAAGGGTCATACAACACACAACCTTTATGGAGGATTACCTCTCTGGGGGGATCTGACTGGCTGGTTGTTAAGCCCACAAGGGCCTTTATAATTGATTATATTTCCTCCAATATTTAGTAGCATAGTCTTAGGCCCCTCTTGGGTGAGGCATACATACTTTAGAGAGGGAGATCCCTTTCAACCACTTTATCATGTTTGTGTGCATATTGGTCATTTGATTATTTTCAATGTTCTCTTTGATTATTAGTATACCTTTGATATTTTATACCATGATTTGAGTTGTCATTATCATGGATAGTGGAGCTATCGTAGTTCCCTCCTTTAACACTACCCCCCCATGACGTTCACTCATTTCATGGGGACAAATCCATCCGCTTTTCGTAAAGGTATACATAATTATGACACTCATTCCATGCCTTGGGTCTCTAATCATTTTCCTATTGATATTCCAAACATGCCTTCACCCTTTCCATCCTCTCCCCGACCCACTTATATGAATCCTAGATTTGGATCTGGGGGCACCATGGCCCCACCGTCTACATCTTCATTTGATAGGATTCATACCCTTCAACCAACTCTCACTATGGGGAGTTGGAATCTCCCCTCTTACAGATCCATTCATAGCCATGCGTTTTTAGGAGCCAGTACTCAAATGGGTGGTTATTCTACTTATTACACCCCATCTGTGTATCCTTTGTCTGCCATGTTAGTTCCTACAAACACTTTTCCCATGGAGGGTCCACATATGTCCTCTGGTATTTCATACAAAGGGAATCAATTTTATGGTTCGATATACCCTCTTCACAAAACCCCTTCACATGGGGGTAACATATATCCTCACTTGAATAACACTTATCATACTTGTATCTCTTCACGAACATCTTCTTCAGTGATGATGCATGTACAAAACTATATGGATCAATTAGATGGAGGGTACTACCTTTCCAAACAGGGACAGGGTGTAAACCATGATCCTTCCTAGCCTGCAATATCTCAAAACCAATATTTCCCAGGACCTTGGTCTCAAATGCCACAACTAACCACCATCACTAGTCCAGTCACTACTAGTCGTTCTGGAGCTCCATCACCAACCGTTGCTAGTCATGTTTGGGATTGGTTGAGAACCTCTGCAAGTCATGTTGAAGACCAGCAACCAACCACTGCTATTCATGCTCGAGGAATCACTCTAGTTTCCATGATTCATACCAACATCACATATCCAACCTCTATACATCATAAGGGAGATGAGTCTCCAGCCTCTGCCAATCAAGCTAAGAGCATGTCTCTAGCCATTGTAAATAATGTTGGGGTCATTCATATGATTGATAATACTAGACGTGTCAGATGTATGCCCAATTTCCTTTACAGAGTTTTGTGAAGGAGATCACCTTACTTGTTTGTGTCCTAATGTCGGGATACCAGAAGCGTGGTTCTCACCTAGGGGCCCTTCGAGTTTTGAGTCGTCTGTGGTTTCCCCACACTCTTTTTCTCCTTTGATTGACACAACAGTCATGTCGATATAATCCTCAATAGACCACACTCCAAATTTTGAGGGTTATGTGCTCTCCTAGTCTTGTTTCCATGCATCCTATTCAACCAACCGTTGAAGAAATAGGCACACCGATGCAATCTCCAGTCAATCCAACCCTTCCCTTATGTTGAAACAGAACTTAATTTTTCACCTTAAGGATAAAAATTTTTGGCATCCCGGAGTCTTCGCCTTAGTAAAGTTTCTATAAAATAAAGTTTTTTATCTCTAATGAATTCGAAACGCCTTTGTGGTTTATTCTTGGTAGAAGAATGGTTGAAATTAAAATTAATGTCTGCTCCAAACGCTTTTTCGAATAACATTCTAAAATAACCCTAATGTTAAAACTTGAGAAAGGTCAAACCCATATCGGGATATCGGAATTCGTTGTTTTGAAATAACAAATTTCAATGCAAATCAAACAACGAAACCCCGATCCCCGATTTCCCGATATGCTAATCTTCGATTAATTCGTCATCTTCTTAAATATCATTTAAAAATAAGTTTTAAAACGTTAAACTAATCATATCGGGAAATCGCGATTCGCGGTTTTGAAAGAACAAATAAACTTAACATCGTTTTCTCCGATTTCCCGATCCCCGATGGTGATTAATTCGTAATTGAGGTTTGATTACTAATGAATATGATTAAGAGTGATTAATAATATCGGGAAATCGCAACTCGCGATTCTGCGAACAGAAATTTTCACGTCATCAAATATCCCGATTTCCCGATCCCCGATTTCCCGATTTCCGAACTTTTGATTAAGCAAACCCCGAAAAGATAATCTAAATTAATTAAGATAACAAAATGATTTACTTAATTTATAGGTCGCGATTTCGGCGATCGGGGTTTTATGATGACTCTTTTTCTTGACATTGAAAATCCCGAAACTCCGATGGAGAGGTTTAAAACTGTAATCCAACTTTAACGTNTAAAAACCCTTTTATAAAAAATATAAAAATCAATCACCCATGACAGTCCCAAACGGAAGACAACCAAACATAGAACCCGGTTTACAAGATCAAACTAGTATTGCATTGAATTTGTTTAACACTATCTTACAAACTGCAACAAACCGAACCGAGTTAGAACGATCTTGGGCTGCAATTGAACGTGATATAACCATCCAGGAACAAAGAGAAGAAAGATAGAGACAGTTGAGAAACTGACTCTGATCTAATTTCCCTTGTTTCATTGTTTAATAAGTATTATCATTTTTTGGATGCCTAGACGGTGTGTTTTATAGCCTTAAAACACAAACTCTGGAACAACACCTTAAACGGTGATGTGTCCTTCAACCATGTCATTAGCGTTTCTAGTACTGCACCTTCTGAACAAGAGAGAATTTTACTCTTCGTGAGCACTCTCCCCTCAAGTCTTGGAGAGGTTCTCTTTGACTGGGATGGTATTTTGGGGTATCAAATTCCTCCTCCTATTCCTTTTCAAGTAAGAGACATTATCCAATATATCATCGATAAGGGAACCTCCACTAGCACTTTAATCTCCTTGACTTGGAGAGCTTTGGGTTTTCCCAATCTTGTGTCAACTATTCATAAGATGTTGTCCTTTCACAGAAGTCTAGCACAGGAGCCTTGGCCTCCCCCAAGACATGCCTCCTAGTAACCCCCGAACGAGTCTGATTTAATATGATTTCCGACTCATCTAAAAAGAGAAAACATTGACGAGTGAATTTGTCTCTTTCACACGTGTTAATTGGATTTGAAAGATCATGAGTCTTAGTTAATCTCTTTTTCGACTTGTTTTCAAAAAGAGAAAATATTTTCAACTAAAATTTTCTCTTTCACACTCGTAAATTGGATTTGAAAGGATGTCTATTTGGTGCAATTTTATCACTTTTTCAAACCAAGTAGACTAATATTACTAAAAATGACATTTTTTGGTGTTAAGCTGTGATTGCATCTCATGCCCTTGCTTGCAGTATTGAGCCTATTGACGGTTCTTTGTTTGCGTTATAAACTATTTTCCTTAACAGTCTTACATCCTCAACCAAGCAGAGCCTTGTTTATATCCTTCGCATATTGACACCCTATACCCAGGAGGGAATATCACGTCATGTGTTCACTCTCCCACATGCACCTTATTTCATTGAGCATAGGTATGTTCCACTGTTGGAACTAGTTTTTCTTACTTGTGACACTCATTTCCTCCTATGTATCATAGCATTCATTTGACTATGAAAAAAACAAAAAATATGAGTGGGAAGGGAGTATTATCTTATATTGGAAATAGTTGTGTCGCCTTTGAATAGATCACAAAATTTTTTACTCTACTTGTCGTCATAATTTTGGGTTTAGTGTGACCTTAGGAATCTTAGATCGTTACAGAGATTTTACTCCCCTGACTGGTTACTCTTCAAGTCCCTATGGAGAGTTTGATTGATGCCTCTTTCATATCATGGTTTCATCATTAACTCTATGCTTCTAGAGTCTTCCATATGTCTCATGCTATTGTTCAAAGGATATCGATCAACCTGTGTCGGCCATTCCTCAGAACTCTTGAATTTGAATGTCATTCATACCCTCAATTTGTCTCAGAATCACATGAAGTTGTAGTCCTATTGTGAACCCTGGTCCTACTTTCCTCACTGGTAGGTAACCTTGAGCCCAACAGTTGACATTTCATCATTGGTCATTGATTGGGTGGTTCCCAATCAATGAGGCCAAGATATATATTGTGTTCAATGATAAGATATCTATTTACACATTGGGATTCGTGCAGTGTCTTGGAGGCCATTAGCCTTATTGGTGGTTTCCTCTCTTTTTTCAACAAATTTCCTTATTGGTTGCTATTCAAAGGGTATTTTTCATGTACCTCTTGCACCTAGAACACGGGAAAGATGCACAGGTTCGTTGGTTCCTGAACATGTTCTTCATCTGATTTCCTCCAAATCATCAAGCTCTTGATTTATACCCCGTGTTGAATGATGAGAGATGCCTTAATGCTCTCCTTTTAGCAGGTCTCCTTCCATCAAATTCAGCTCATCTATTCTGGAGACAAGACCCCTAGTCCTATGAGTACCTAGAGGCTTGCAGTCAGTAGTAGACGGTTCTCTCACCATCGACAATTGGGAATACATCAATGTCTCATGATCGATGGATTATTCAAGTGTTCCACCTCAACTCCTTTATTCATACATGTAAGAATGTACTTGATGCCTTGATACCTACTTTCATCATTGGTAGGTTGTCTTGCACTTGTTAATGGTATACCTCAATGACCTATAATCAAACAAAGTCTCATTGTGTTCGACCTCAACTACTTTTTTCACACGATGTAGACTTTCACCTTTGGTAGATTGTGTAGAATACTTGAAGACATACATCAGGATTTGTGCCTGAAATTAAAAATTGGTGTCGGGTTTCCATGTCACGTCACAAGATCTATGATCCTTGGCCTTCCATATACTGGAATCGACCCTTCAATTCTACTTGAAGGCTACCAATGGGACAAATCCGAGCTATGGAAAAGAGGAGAAAGAATTCAACTTTGAGAGAAAAATTACTCTAGAGAAATTATTTACTTCACATTGAGTCTTCATCCCTTTGTCCTTTAAGTATGAACACATTGTTCAACCCCCAATCTCTTCCCATATTGATGGAGAACCCGATTGTCTCTCTTATATGAGATTTCCTTTGGTGGAGGATTGAAGTGGTGGAGGCCCAGCTGGGAGGAACTTATTTTCTCGGTTCCGAACCATGCCGACATAGAAGTTTGTAATGCATTCACTTATACTAATTACATCTTAATAGAAATACTCTTTTCTCGTCCAATTAATATCTCGCAAATATTTGAATTATTATTCCATGGGCGTATTTGTTATGAATGTTGATGGATTATGCTATCAAATGTGCTAACATTAAATATTATCGCCATATTCTTGTGGTTCTTGGTTGTTGAGGACTAGTTGTAGGTGTATTTCTTTGGGTCAAGTGCTTGACGATGGAATTCATTGAACATCTGGAAGAGGTAGGCCTTTTATCTTGTCTTTCTAGCATATTTTTTTATATAGCATACTTGAGATTAGAGTTGATTTCTGTAGTCATTTCCATCTGTTGTGGTTTACCCCTAGCCATAGAGATATTTTCCTCATAACAACTTTAAAAACGAAATTACAATCAAAGGAAAAATTTATAGTGGCCAAATTGAAATGTTACGCTTTCAAAAATATTTGCGTAGAAACTCAATCAAAATCCCAACTCTCATCTTACAATAAAATTGTTATGATTTCAATCCCATTACAAAGCACATCGACATTGCTGTGAATTTCTTTATAATTCAATTATATTATTGATAATAATTTTGGAACAACCATATGAATTAAATATCTACATTGTCAATAGATTTTTTTTTTAAAGACCACAACAAATTTCTAAACTCAGGAAGTAAATCATTAACCTAACAGACTCTAAAATTATTGGCAATAAATTAAGGAATCAAGTTCTGGGTTTCATTCCAATTAGCAACAATCCTTTAAATTATGTTAATCTATTCGTACAATCCATTTGGCAATAATATAATAATTGAAGTTTGGGTTTGAGGCTTTAAAGGATTTACATAGAATAGAGGTATCACCACCTTTGTTCATCGCCAAACAAGAAAAACATTCAATTTCTTCGTTATGTCAACACAAGTGAATGACCATTGAAGAGATCCGATGCAATAGGATTCATCATGATAGAGTATTGACTACAATACAATTTTTGAATTCAATTTTGAAGCAAATAGGGGAGAAAAACGAAACTCTGAATATAAATTGAAATGACTATGAACAAGATATTTTTAAAAATTTCGTGAGGTTGCAATTAAAAGACAACGATCAGTGGAAAATTTCACCACCAATATTACACATTCTCCCTTCGACGCAGATGCCAAATTGATTACAAAAATACAACATAGTTCTACATCGATCTTATCAAAATTAAAATTAAAATTTACTCTTGATAATATAACATTCAATAAAATATCGTAACAATGGAGGAAAATGAGTTGATGATGTCCTTCAAAGACTTGCTCTCCTTCCGTTCTCATGCTTTCTAATTGTCGAAACTTCATCGGTACCTCCTAGACAATGCTAGGGGTACTCTTCTTCCCCCTAAGATGCAAAGGGGCCACACACAACAACCAACAAACAATAGATCCAAGGATTACCTCGCAAGGTAGAGAATCCACTCTATATAAAATCTTGGTATCCCATCTCTCACAAGTAAAAAGTAGTCAAAACCATTTTGGCAGCATAACCTTACCAAGAAAAAGTGAGATCCCTTTTCCTTCATCACCATTTGCTTTATAGAAATTTCCTCACTGACGCATGTCCTCATGCATAAATAATTATCTTTTTAGATTAAATTAATTATGATTATTCATCCACACACTTGTCAAACTCTCCCCAAGTTGCACAAGTAATTCCCATTTTTATTTTATTTAAAAATCCAATTTCCCTCATATTCCCCAATGTGTTCCTATTTTGGCTCTTAGTTGTCCCTGTGTTCTCCAAATTCTCATTTAATGAGTCTCTCCTAACTAGATCTTAGTTATATTTGGACTAGGAGTATTCTTCTAGTTAGACTAGTGGTAGCTTGACTCTAGATACTATTCTATGTGTACACCTATTCTCTCATATTCTATTTCTTTCTATTTTAAAAAAACATTTTATTACTTGCATGCACACGTGTGCAATTTATCCAATATTTAGATTTTATTCCCCTTTTTTTCCTAGACTTTGATTATTCTCTAATATTTTAAGTTATGTCGTAATTCATTTAGTCCCTTAATTAACTTTAGACTTAGAATTAGTTTTAGACTCAGGCTTAGAATTTTATTGGGATTTATAATTAATAAATTTATTGTTTAATTAATTATTTTAATCCAACAATGTTTAATCATTTCAATGTTTTCTAGGCCATCTAGATTCATTGACTCAAGTTTTTATACGCGACGTTCCCTTCAAGACACATCACGGTGCTCCAAGCATTTCACTTGCCTTTGATTGGTTTTGGAAGTTTGTCTGACCCTCGGTGTCAGCACTCCACTCGGTCGACCTTGTGAGAGCCTAAGGGCTTCTAAGGAATAAGGATTCCTCCTTATTACATTCCTCTTAGAATATTCATGAGAAACTATCTCATTATGCCCTCACAACATTGTGGACATCTGTAAGGTAGCTAGAGAGGTAGTGGGGGGGCCCATAGGGCCCATAGTGATAATAGTGGAGGTCATTCAATGTAAGGTGGACTAGGTCCACTATATTATTAAATAAGGCCCACTATGGTAGTTAGATATAATAAATGTAAGAGAAATTCTTAGAAGGTTCTACTTCTCGAAGATTCCTCC
>SNQJ01S0024299.1:50093-111080 GCA_010110895.2 Picea sitchensis
AAATTCTATAGGATAAAATTATTTTACCTTAAAAATCGCCAAAATTTTATAAAAACTATATAAAATACTTAGAAATTTGAATATTTTTACAAAAATATCGCCAAACATTTATAGTTGACATATGAAGGATTAGTAAGATTTGCTAAGGTTTCTACATTTTAAAATAAATTTCCATCCTTCAAATCATCCATGTTCAAAAGACATTTATCATCATAGAAAAATCCCAAAAAAATAGGAATTTGTTAGGTTTTTGTTGGAATTTTTTATAACAAGATTCCTAAATGGAGGAGGATCCTATGTAAATCCTTGGTTTCGACCTCCTTAGGGTAGATAGAGATTATTCACTTTAAATGAAATAGTTTCTGATGAGAAAAGGGTGGATTCATGAGCCAAGAGAGGAGAGAGTTGGAGGAGCAATTTTATTTGCTCATTTTATAAGCCTGAGGGTTTGTTTGTAATGACATTTTCTTCCATTAAAGATTCATGAGAGTTGTTATTAGATTGTCTTCTTTTTTTTTCCATTTATTTGTTATCTTCTTTCTTGAATATATTGCAAGTTTTGACAATCATAGATGTTATTTATTGATGGATTCATGAACAACAAAAGATCGGTTGTAGCTTGCCCATTAAATCATTGTTCATTGTTTAAGAAAATCTTTATATGTTACAGAAAGAATCTCTTTATAATGTATGTTAATCATTTTTTTATATTCACTATGCTTCTACTCATCATTATATATCCCTTTTTTGACATATAGTTTGATTGCCTTTGATCTGTAGGATGTTATGACTCCATGCCCAATGGAATGCCTCTGCAGACTTTTTGCTACCCTCTCCCTTTCTTTCTCAATCCTGTTGATCCACCTACTCAAACCATTTTGATCCATTTATATTCTAATGGGTAATGGGCTTGCACTTACAACAATATAAGTGTGACTCTCAGTGCTAACAAGCCTAGATGCTTAAGGCCAATGAGCCTATTTTTGTATATGAAAACACTCATATCATTAATATTAATACATAGATGCATGTAGACCGACCACAATAAAGGAGTATGTAATCCATATTTTATGAGAAGAATGAAATGAATACATATTATTATCAAAATATGCTTAACACAGAATAACAAATATATAGTAAAACTAGTTTCTATTCAATAAGGAAATAAGATGAAACTGTAAAATGCAACGGAAAACAAGCATGTTGGAATGGTGGTGGCTTATCTCTGAGAAGAGATGTGACAGATTTACTCCTTCACCATAATATGATTGAAATGAGGATATCAAAGCCTTTTTACAATAAACAAGAATGTCAAAAATCCTATACATCCACAAAACCTAACCCTAGGAGATGAAGTGTCAAAAGTCATCTGGGCCTCGTTTGGGTAAGTTAGTACATCAACTTCCCGGGATCATATCATTTGCATACGATCTATTTTTTAAGCACACAATAGCCAGTTGGAAAGGTATATCTAAGGAATACACATGTTTCTTGTGGCGATCCCTTCACTTTGTAATTATGGTGAGCCCTAAAAACGTTGTTTAGGGCCTCAAAACAGCCTCGAAAGTCAGGGACCCGAAAACTAGGAAAAAATTGTCGAACTGGAAAACTGCCAAAATGAGCCAGTTGGAATAGGTGGGAGGCCATAGACATCCATATGGATCAATTCTTCCCCCTTAGGAAGTAGTGCTATATGTTTCATTGAGTTCCCCCATTAGATGAGTAAGTTTTTGCTGAAGTTTTCCTTGGGTGAGCTACTTTCCTTGGTGCAAGAGCTGCCCTGCTTTGACAACTTGATAAAGTTGGATCCTTTGTTGGGGAGTGACCTTGACCTATTTGTCCACAATATGATCATTGGAATCCTTTTGTATGCAGTCGAGGTTGATTTTTGATGGTTTCAACTATCCTTCTATCTCTCACGTGTCAAATAATGGTGGATAGTAAGGTCGAAGTAGATCCAAGTTAATCACTGGGTTCTGGCCAAGGAAAGGAGGAATGTTGAGCACAAAAGAATGATCACCCACAACCTTGCTGATGATGTATGGACCATAACGAAGTGGGATAATCTTTCGATGGGGTCCAGTAACACGTTCTTTCTTCAAATGCAACCAAACTTTGTATTCCACCTGAAACTTATGTGGCACCCGATGTTCATCATGGTGCTGCTTGTAATTATCATTGGACTTCTGTACGATATCCTCAACCTGTTGGCATATGTGTTGGATTTTCTCATTGAACTAGGTGGATTTGTCAGCTTCAGTTGGAGCAGGAGATGAGTTGATCGAGGTGACCGCAACGGGTAGTGCAACATCTATGGGACCCAATGGTTAGAATCCCAAGCCCAATTGAAGGGGGTTGTGACTAGTTGAGCTATGAAAGGCTCAATTTTAGTTATGTTGGACATAGGGAAGAATCTCATCCCATGTGAGAGGGTGCTTGCAATTCTACATGCATAGGATATGCACGATCATTCCATTTATGACCTCAGTTTGGAAATCTGTCTGTGAGTGGAAGGTCAGGATTTGTTGAGATTGGTGTCCAATAGTGACCAGAGGCTTGACCAGAATTTGTTGAGGAATGGATTGTCCCGATCTGAGAAAATGATTTGTGGGATTCCAAAATGTACCTAGACTCGTTCAAAGAAGAGCATGGTAGTGGCCTTTGTTGTGATGCTCTTCTTGTAGGAAGCCATAACCACCATCTTAGAAAAGTGAGCAACAACCATAAAACAAAGTCATTTCCCCACTTGGTGGATGGGATTCCCGACATATATTCCATGGATATGGATTCCCATGGCCTATCAGAACTAGGCAGAGGTGTGTCCAGACCCTTTTTCTTAGTGGTCGATTTGGACATAGCACAGGAAGTGTAGGACATGATATACTTGTTGACCCCCTGTCGAAGTTTCGGCCAGTACAAATGTTTCTGCAGCATTTCCACTGTCTTTTCGATGTCGAAGTGTCCTTCCACCCAACTGTAGTGGGCTTCCCAGATCATCTTCGCTCACTTGCTTGATGGAACACATATATGGCCTAGATGACATAGTAGCCCATCCTAAACATGGAAATTAGAGATAATTGTGTTTGTGCCCAACATTTGGTAGGTGGTGGAGAAGTTTGGGTTTGTCTCATAGAGTTGGGGCCATACAGAGGTCTCATGGTTGAAAGATTTTAACATCGTGGTGAGTGTAGCAACTGGCGGTCTACTAAGGAAATCAGTGACACGATTGGTGCTTCCTGTTTTATACTTGATGTTGAGGTTGAATTGCTCCAAGTATGTGGACCACTTATGATTGAGTTTATTCTGCAATTTTCCTTGTGTCTACATGAACTACAATGGCTTATGATCAATATGGATGATTGTCTCCTTCCCAAGAATATAATGTCTCCATTGGAGAAAGGCTTTCACAATGGAGTACATTTATTTTTTGTAAGTGTGGTACTTACAAAAAACATCTGATAGTGTCTCACTATGATAGGCCAAGGGGTGGTTGTTCTGAGTGAGAACGGTGCCCACAACATAGTTTGAAGCATCTATCTCGATCTCAAAAGGATGTTCCAGGTCCATAAGTGAAATTAATGGGATTGAGCACAAGTGTTTCTTCAAATCATTGAATTCTTGTTGTTGGGACTATCCCCACACAAATTTCTCCTTACCACCTCCCTTGGTTACTTGGGTTAGGGCCCATGCAATATGGGAGAATCTCAGCAAGAAGTTGCGGTAGAAATTGGCAAGGCTCAGAAAGATTTGAAGCTCAGTGAGTGTGGTTGGTGTTGGTCAGTCACTAATGACTTAGATCTTGGTTGGATCCATATGTACACCATGTTGATGAACGATGTAGCCCAGGAAATGGACCATGTCCATGTCGAATGAGGATTTTTCCAAGTTGGCATATAGATTGTGTTGTCGCAGGGTGTAAAGAACCTGTTGAATATGTTGCAAGTGTTCTTCCCAAGTCTTGTTGTAAATGAGAATGTCCTCCAGATACACCACTATAAAAGTATTGGTGAATGGTCATGGGATATTATCCATCATCCTCATGAAAGTGATTGGAGAATTTGTCAAGCCACAGGCCATGACCAACCATTTGAAAATACCTTCCTTTGACTTGAAGGAAGTCTTCCATACATCTGATTGTTCTATCGGGACTTGGTGGTATTCGTACTTTATATAAATATTACTGAAGTATTTGGCCCCCGTGAGTTGATCAAGGAGGTCGTCGATTCAGGGAATCAACTACTGATTTCTAACTGTGATTTTATTCAAGGGCCGATAATGAATGCAAAGTCACCAGGTTCCATCTTTATTCTGTACCAAAAAGGTGATGAGCTGGGATGGATTTTCCTTCTGTCGAGCAGTTCTTGGATCTGTCGCTTGATCTCCTCATTCTCTAACATAGAGATGTGGTAGATTGGACCATTGGGAAATGGTGCAATAGGAGTTAGATCAATGGTTTGCTTGGATTGAAAGTGCAGAGGTACCCTGGTAGGTGAGGAAACGATATATGATTATGCTTCCACACCCTTATAAACTTTCTTCTGCTATGCTGATAGGTCAGCCGTGGAGACCCTATATGTGTTTGCAATCTTTCACTCATTTTTGAGTGTGAATCATGAAGAATACAAAATTCCCCATTTGAGAGATAACCTTCCTAAATTTCTTGGTAGAGATCAAGGAAATAGCACTAGGTGGGACTGCCTCCATTATCCTATACAATTTCTTGTTCAAAGTAATAATAACATAGCGAGGCCTAGACTCATATAATGCATGGTGTTTCCATAAATAGGTTGGCCCAAAAGAACATTACAAACTTCAATAGTCTAAAAATCACACAATAACTTGTCTTTGAAGGGATTGATGTTGTACGATAGGCGACATTGTTGGGTGACGTGGATGTCACTTCCTTTGCAGATCCGTTTGATAGTGTATGCTTGCAAGTGCATCATTGTCGGCAGGGCGAGTTGCTTGTAAACCTCTCCTAAGATGAGGTTATTCTGACTACCACTATCAACGATGAAGTGCAGTAGGGTACCCTTCACCCACATCTGCGAATTAAAAAGGAGCTCGCCTTCCTCTGGCGCATCTGGTTCACCCATCTGGAGCTTGGTGGTCGCAACAGTAGCATCGGGTTCTACATCAATGATATATATCCCCTTTCTGGTTCTGAATGAGAGTCAAAACTCACAACTGATTTAGAGGCTTTCACCTTAGGAATCAGTGACTTCCTTGAGAAACCATCAATATTTTTATTCTAGGGAATCTTATGGAAGTTTCACCACTTCTCGGTATCTTTCCTTGTCTTGCCGGTGTCCTTCTTTTCTTGTGGCATGGACTAGTTTTCCTAAGGCAGTCCATCTTTTCTCTGTCCTTTTTTTTGTGGGTTGGGGCCGACCTTTTCTATATTTTGTTGTGAGGGGTTCCCAATCCCAAATTACCATGTCTTTTGTTTGAGCTTCTATTTGATTTTGATGGCATATCAGTAGGTCATGCCAAAGGATGAGATGTCTAAAAACTCCATTTCGGCCTTGATGTATCTAGGAAGACCACCGCGATACTTGAGCACCAGATGTCACTCAGTATATTTGATACCCATCTTGGTGTGAAAGGTAGGGAATATAATTGTGAACTTGGGCACTACTTGGTCTCTTTCCTGCCACAATGTGGTCCATTTTGTATACAAGTCACCATAACTTCCAATAGGGTAGTATTGTTCCTTAATAGAATCCCTCAAGGACTCCCAAGTGAGTGTGACTATAAATAATGAGGGTTCCTCTATTTCCTTTTGCTCACATAAATTTTCCCACCAATCTTTGACATGGGGAACGACTCTGAGGAGTGTAAAATTAATCTTTTCTCTATTCAAGAAGTTATGGACAGAGAAATACCCTTCTAGCAGATTCAACCATTTTTCTACAACATCTGCGTCTATTTGACCTTCAAATATAGGAATATCAAATTTGATTTGTACCTTTAAGGGGGTGGCGCCTCTGTTTGAGGAATATGTGTCTCTTGTTGGCGCGTCCCATCATCTTTCTATTCTCCCGCCATGAGAGGTTGCTTGGGCGTACGAGAGCTTTTGTCCTCAAGAGAAACAAGATCGACACCCAATTCTTTGTACCCTGACCTCATAGGGGACATGCATTAAGAAGGACAAGGAGAAGACTGATTTGATACCACTGATCCAAATTTTATGAGAAGAATGAATTGAATATAGATTATTATCAAAAGATGCTTAACACAGAATAACAGATATACAATAAAATTGGTTTATATTCAATAAGGAAATAAGATGAAACTATAAAATGGAGTGGAAAACAAGCTTGATAGAATGGTGGTGGATTATCTCTGAGAAGAGATGTGATGGATGCACTCATTTTCTAGAAGATGATTACAATGAGGATCTCAAGGCCTTTTTACAATAAACAAGAATGTAAAAAACCATAGACATTAAGAAAACCTAAGCCTAGGAGATGAAGTGCCAAAATTCATGTGGGCCCCATTTGGGTAAGTTAGTACATCAACTTCATAGGGTCATAAATGTTTCATACGATCTCTATTTTAGGCACACAATATCCGATTGGAAAGATCTATCTGAGGACTCCACATGTTTCTTATGGAGATCCCTACACATGTGAATGATTAGTAAGATTCACCAAGGTTTCTACTTTTTAAAATAAATTTCCATCCTTAAAATCATCCCTGATATAGAGCTTATTAGTAGCCAACCAGTATATGACAATGAAGAATATAAGGAATAATTGCAGCAGCAGTTGGAATTCTCTTTATCACCTATTGATAAGTAGAAAATCCTAAGGATCAACAGGAAAGGTCTATCATTTCTCTACCTGCACTTGAAAAAGACATCAAACAACATATGAGTAGCTATGAAGTATATGATGATCATAATTTAATTTATGAGTCAACCTTCATAGAGGAGAAAGATGGTTTTATTAACCAACTAGAAATGTCTTTTCATAAGTTTCATGATCCTGTGGATTTTTACATAGATTTATATTTTTCAAAGGTTTCTAATGATCCAGTTGTTGGTATGATTTCAGATCATATTTGTAAGTATCCATTACTTACTAACCTCTTTTTGCAAGCTTCATATCACTTGAAAATTCTTTCGAATAGTTGCATGGAAGGATTTATTTTCATCATTTCGATACTCACCTGGCTGCATTAGAAGTATGGCTTCAATTAAGAAAAGAATCTCAACTAGATAGATTAGTGTAGGGATGTAAATAAATAATCTTTCTATGAAAGCATTTCATTTTCAGTGAGTATTTTTCAATTTTCAATAAGGAGCGAAGGTGCTCTTAGGCTTACAAGTTTTGTGGATAGAGATGGAATGGATAAGACACTGGAACTGCATGTTCTTGGCATCTCACGGGGAGCATGCCATCCCTTATAGAGCCATATGTTAACACATAATATTGATCATGTAAAGGAGTATTTATGGTTTTCAGAACCTAAAATTTAACCATTTCTCTAGGGATTATGTCATACCATCACCTAAAATCCCCCTCAAATTGAGCATGCTATATTTGAGTTAGCATTGTGAACTAGTTAAGGAGGAGCGTTGTAGGTTGGATATGTTGTAGGCACTCACGTTCAGGATAATCACCATCCACAACAAACTTAGGGCCATCAAGTACTCCATGAGGGTTTTAATCTTGTTTGAAGGTTGAGAAAGTTGTTTTGTATGTTTTTTCCTTTTGGTGTTGCGAACTAACAAACAGGCATTGCGAACTTCATTGCAAACTCATTTCATGTAGCAGTTGCTTTTACAGATTTGATCATAAATCCAAAACGGTGATGTGGGTTTTTTTTGAATTTTTTTGTGGAGGATCATGATAATCTCATTGACTTGTTGTCCAAATTTCAGCCTGACCCAATTTGTAATTCCAGATATATAATTAAAACACCAGTGCACTGCAAATTGGTGTTGCAAACTCTCTATTTTGCATAGTTGTTGGATATTCTCCTTGTTTGGAGGTTTCCACCTATCAACAAAGGTTTAAATGGTCTCCTAGGAGTTTCTTGTACATGAGGGACATAGACAAGATCCCAATAAAATAGGAATTTGTTAGGATTTTGTTGGAATTTTTTATAACAAGATTCCTAAATGGAGGAGGATCTTATGTAAATCCTTGGTTTCGACCTCCTTAGGGTAGATAGATATTATTCACTTTAAATGAAATGGTTTTCTATGAGAAAAGGGTTGGATTCATGAGCCAAGAGAGGAGAGAGTTGGAGGAGCAGTTTTAGTTGCTCCTTTATAAGCCTGAGAGGTTGTTTGTAATGACACTTTCTTCCATTAAAGATTCATGAGAGCTGTTATCAAATTGTCTTCTGTGTTTTTCCATTTATTTGTTATCTTCTTTCTTGAATATATTCCAGGTTTTGAGGATCATAGATGTTATTTATTGAAGGATTCATCAACAACAAAATATATGTTGTAGCTTTCCCATTAAATCATTGTTCATTGTTTAAGCAAATATTTATCTGTTACAAAAAGAATCTATGTATAATGTATGCTATTCCTTTTTTTATATTCACTATGCTTCTATTCATCATTATATATCCCTTTTTCTAATATACAGTTTGATTGCCTTTGATCTGTAGGATGTTATGACTCCATGTCCAATGGAATGCCTCTGTAGACTTTTTTCTACCCTCTCCCTTTCTTTCTCAATATTGTTGATCCACCTACTCAAACAATTTTGATCCATTTATATTCTAATGGGTATTGGGCTTGCACTTACAACAATATAAGTGTGACTCTCAGTGCTAACAAGCCTAGATGATTAAGGCCAATGAGCCTATTTTTTTATATGCAAACACTCATATCATTAATACTAATACATAGTTGCATGTAGACTGACCATGATAAAGGAGTATGTGATCCGGATTTTATGAGAAGAATGAAATGAATACATATTATTATCAAAATATGTTTAACACAGAATAACAAATATATAGTAAAACTAGTTTCTATTCAATATGCAATGGAAAACAAGCATACTAGAATGGTGTCACATTATCTTTGAGAAGAGATGTGACAAATGCACTCCTTATGAGGCTCTCAAGGCCTTTTTACAATAAACAAGAATGTTAAAAATACTAGACATCCAAAAAACCTAACCCTAGGAGATGAAGTGTCAAAATTCATGTGGGCCTCATTTGGGTAAGTTAGTACATCAACTTCTCAGGATCGTATCATTTGCATACGATATTTTTTTTAGGCACAGGATAGCCCGTTGGAAAGGTTTGTTTAAGGAATACACATGTTTCTTATGGCGATCCCTACACTTTGTGATCATGGCGATCCCTAAAAACGTTGTTTAGGGCCTCAAAACGACCCCGAAAGTCAGGGACCCGAAAACTAGGAAAAAATTGCCGAACTAGAAAAATGCCAAAATGAGCCAATTGGAATAGGTGGGAGGACATATAAATCCATTTGGATAAATCCTTCCCCATTAGGAAGTAATGGTATCCATTTCATTGATTTCCCCCATTAGATGAGGATGTTTCTACTGAATCTGGCCCTGGGTGAGCCACTTGCCTTGGTGTAGGAGTTGCCCTGCTTTGACAGCTTGATAAAGTTGGATCCTTTGATGGGGAGTTCCCTTGAACTATTTTTCCACAGTATGATCATTGAATTCATGTTTTATGCAGTCGGTGTTGAGAATTTTTGGTTTCAAATATCCTTCTATCTCTGAGGTGTCCAATAATGGTGGGAAACAAGGTCAAAGAAGATCCACGTTGAACACTCAATTCAGGCCAAGGAAAGGAGGAATGTTGAGCACAAAATCATGATCACCCACAACCTTGTTGATGGTGTATGGCCCATAACAGAGTGGGATAATATTTTGATGGGGTCCGGTAAGGCGTTCTTTCTACAAATGCATCCAAACTTTGTATTCCACCTGAAACTTATGTGGCAACCGATGTTCATCATGGCATTGCTTGTACTTATCATTGGACTTCTGTCGGATATCCTCAACCTGTTGGAAGATGTGTTGGATTTTCTCATTGAACTAGGTGGATTTGTCCGCATCACTTGGAGCAGGAGATGATTCGACCTAGGTGATCGCAAGCGGTAGTGCAACATATATGGGACCCAATGGTTGGAATCCCAACCTCAATTGAAGGGGGTTGTGTCTAGTTGAGCTATGAAAGGCTCAATTTTAGTTATTTTGGACATAGGAAAGACTCTCATCCCATGTCAGAGGCTACTTGAAATTATACATGCGTAGGATATGCACGATCATTCAATTTATGACCTCAGTTTGGCCATCTGTCTGTGAGTGGAAGGTCATGGATTTACTGATCTTGGTGTCCAATAGTGACCATAGGCTTGACCAGAATTTGTTGAGAAATGGATTGGCCTGATCTAAGAAAATGATTTGTGGGATTCCAAAATTTACCCAGACTCGTTCAAAGAAGAGAATGGTAGTGGCCTCTGTTGTGATGCTCTTCTTACAGGTGACCATAATCACCATCTTAGAAAAGTGATCAACAACCATAAAACAAAGTCATTTCCCCACTTGGTGGATGGGAGGCCTGACATATAGTTCATGGAGATGGATTCCCATGGCCAGTCAGGACTAGGAAGAGGGGTGTACAGACCCTTTTTCTTAGTGGTCGATTTGGAAATAGCATAGGAAGTGTAAAACCTGATATACTTGTTGACCTCCTGTTGAAGTTTCAGCCAGTAGAAATGTTTTTGTAGCATTGCCACTGTCTTTTCAACGCCGAAGTGTCCTTCCACCCGATTGTAGTGGGCTTCCAAGATCATCTTCACTCGCTCACTTGATGGAACTCATATATGGACCAGATGACATAGAAACCCATCCTGAAGATGGAAATTAGAAATAATTGTGTTTGCGCCCAACATTTGGTAGGTGGTGGTGAATTTCACATTTGTCTCATAGATTTTGGGCCATCTAGAGGTCTCATGGTTAAAAGAGTCTAGCACCATAGTGAGTGTAAAAACTGGCGGTCTACTGAGGCAATCAGTGAAGTGATTCATGCTTCCTATTTTATACTTGATGTTGAGGTTGAATTGCTGCAATTATGTGGACCACATATGATGGAGTTTATTCTGTAATTTTCCTTGTGTCTTGATGAACTACAATGGCTTATGATCAGTATGGATGATTGTCTCCTTCCCAATTATGTAATGTCTCCATTGGCGACAGGCTTTCACAATGGAGTACATTTAGTTTTCATAAGTGGGTTACTTACAAACAACATCTGACAGTGCCTCACTATGATAGGCCATGGGGTGGTCGTTCTGAGTGAGAACGGTGCCCACAGCATAGTCTGAAGCATCTATATCTACCTCAAAGGGATGTTGTAGGTCCAGAAGTGAAAGTACTAGGGTTGAGCACAAGCGCTACTTCAAATAATCGAATTCTTATAGTTGGGACCATCCCCACACAAATTTCTCCTTACCACCACCCCTAGTTACTTGGCTAAGGGCCCATGCAATATGGGAGAATCCCAACAAGAAGCTACAGTAGAAATTGGAAAGGCCCAAGAAGATTTGAATCTCAATGAGTGTGGTTGGTGCTGGTCATTCACGAATGACTTATATCTTGGTTGGATCCATATCTACACCATGTTGATCAATGATGTAGCCTAGGTAATGTACCATGTCCATGTCGAAGGAGCATTTTTTCAAGTTGGCGTATAGATTGTGTCGTCGCAGGGTGTGAAGAACATGCTGAATATATTGCAAGTGGTCTTCCCAAGTCTTGATGTAAATGAGAATGTAATACAGATACACCACTACAAAAGTATTGGTGAATGTTCAGAGGATATCATCCATCATCCTCATGAAATTGGTTGGAGCATTTGTCAAGCCAAAGGGCATGACCAACCATTCGAAAATACCTTCCTTTGACTTGAAGCCAATCTTCCATACATCTGATTGTTCTATGTGGACTTGGTGGCAGTATTACATTAGATAAATCTTACTGAAGTATTTGGCCCCCGTGAGTTGATCAAGGAGGTCATCAATTCAGGGAATCAAGTACCGATTTCTAATTGTGTTTTTATTTAGGGTTTGATAATCAATGCAGATTCACCAGGTTCCATCTTTCTTCTGTAGCAACAAGGTGATGAGCTAGGATGGATTTTCCTCCTGTCGATTAGTTCTTGGATCTATCACTTGATCTCCTCATTCTCTAACAGAGAGTGGTGGTAGAATGGAACATTGGGTAGTGGTGCATCGGGGGTCAAATAAATGGTTTGCTTGACTTGACAGTGCAGAGGTACCTTAGTAGGTGAGGAAAATATATATGAGTATGCTTCCACACCCTTATCAACTTGCTTCTTCTATGTGGAGAGGTATGCCATGGAGACCCTAGATGTGGCTGCAATCTTTCACTCATTTTGAGAGTGAATCATGAAGAATACAAAATTGCCCATCTGAGAGATAACCTTCTTGAATTTCTTGGTAGAGATCAAGAAAATTGCACTAGGTGGGATTGCCTCCAGTATCCTATACAATTTCTTGTTCAAGGTAATAACAACACTGGAAGGCCTAGACTCATATAATGCATGGTGTTTCCATAAATATGGTTGGCCCAAAAGAAAATTACAAGCTTTGATGGTCGAAATATCACACAATAAATCATATTTGAAGGACTTGATGTTCTATGACATGCGACATTGTTGGGTGACGTGGATGTCACTTCCTTGGAGGAGCCATTTGATGGTGTATGGCTACAGGTGTGCCATTGTCAGTAGGGTGAGTCACTTGAAAACCTCTGCTAAGTTGAGGTTCTTCTGGCTACCACTATCAATGATGAAGTGCAGCGGGGTACCCTTCACCCACATCTGTGAATTAAAAAGGAGCTCGCCATCCTCTAGCTCATTCAGTTCACCGAGATGGATCTGGGTGGTCACAACGCTAGCACCAGCTTCTGCATCAATTATTTGTATCCCCTTTCTATTTCTGACTCGGAGTTAGAACCCACAACTAATTCAGATGATTTCACCTCAGGAACGAGAGACTTCTTTGAGAAGCAATCAATAGTTTTATGCCAAGGGATCTTATGGAAGTTGTAGCACTTCCTGGTATCTTTCTTTGTCTTTTCTTGTGGCATGGACTAGTTGTCCTGATGTAGTCCATATTTTCTCTGTAATTTGTTATGTGGGTTGGGGCCTCCCTTTCCTATCTTTTGTTGTGAGGGGTTCCCAAGCCCAAATTACCACATATTTTGTTTGAGCTTATGTTTGATTTTGATGGAATATCAGTAGGCTGCACCAAAGGATGAGATGTGATGCAAGAGCATCACGATCAACAAGCAAGCACGGAGACGGAAGACAGCTGGAACAAGCGCCAATGCATTTCAGCATGTTGCAAAAGTGTTTTGAGATGTTTTGAAATAAATGTGCGGATGTTAATGTAAAATTTAAGAGGAAGCACACTTAGATATTGTAAGTAGATCTTGAGCGATCCGCTCTCATCTGTGGTAGGTGAAGGCATTAATACATAATTAATGTGATTAGGTAGATTTAATTGCAGATTAGATAGTTTAGAGCATAGGAGGCAAAACCGACTATAGACACCCTCATCTTGTATCATTGTAACATTAGATAATCAATCAAGCATAAAGCTGAGACAGAGAGAGAAGAGAGCTATATTTTGAAAACACCCATGTACATAAATCCTGAATTAATACATGAAGCTTTGATTCAGACTTATGGTGTTGTGATATTCTCTGTGTATGTATGTTGAATGATATGCTTATATCTACTTTACTCTTTCTGTTATGCATCTGTTGTTACGCTATGTATGAATGATTTCTTGTTGAATGTTTGAAATCTGAGAGAGAGAGTAAGGGATGAGTTCAATTGTTTCTCAACCTAAGTGAATAAAATTCCTGCAAGGAGTGCAGTGGAATTTGTTCGCAAGAAGTGCGTTGACAAGGGTTCAGATTTTTTTATCTCTGAAAGCTCAGGAGGGGTAACGTTGTTCTCATTCTCGCAAAAGTGAAAGTTAAGAACAAGATCCATGCAAGGTGTGTGTAGGCTGATAAAGACCTCAGAACTTGTATCCAAGGTGGAGTGGTTGAAAGATTGTCGTCACAAGGAGTTGCACAGAGTCAACCAATTCAAATACTTAAGAGTATTTGAAGAAGTGTCGCAAAGAGTGCATGCAGAAGTTATCCCCAGAGTACTTGAGGATTTCAAGTAAGCTTAGGAGGGACAGAGTCTTTGAAATTTTCGAAGAAAGGCTCAAGAGGGCTAGTGCCTTGAAGTGTTGGAAGGAGGCATAGTAAAGTTGTTTTGCAGGTGGACAAGTTTCGTGAAGGAATACTTCATTCATTTCATAGGAATTGACAAGGAGGAATTGGATGGTCGGAATTCTCCATGGAGAATTCATGAAGTCCTGAGAGCTGTCAGATCTTGTAGAGGAGCAGGGAAGTTACAACAAGTATTCCTCAAGTGCAAGATTAGGAGAAATTGGACCGTAGGATCCAAGTTGACAAGGGCCATTGGATCACTCCTGAATTCTCACTTCAGGGATTTGCAATTTGAAAGACTGAAAACCTTACATCAAGATTCGATAAATCATGAAGTGCGAAGTCCCGACAGGACGAGAAGTTCCGTTGTGGGGCCAACATTTATAACGAGTCATAATTCGCCATTTCTACATTTCGAAGGATAGGAGCTCGAGATATCTGTTACGGGATTCCCAAAATCGCGAGATGTGATATAAGTATGGGGAAAGGACGTCGTCAACCATTTTGGTGGATCGTCATTTTGGGTTTCGACAGTTGGAGAGTCGAGACTTTTGTCCTGAAAGCCCCGAAGTTGCAAGTTGCGATAGCGAGTAACGAGGAGTTCGGGATCTCGACACTTTGAGTGTCAGGATACAAAGGAGGAAGCGTTTTGGGAAGCGAAGTTGTGAAGTGTCGAATCTGGGCATGAGAGACACGTGGAAGAACCACAAGCTGGGCCCGGGTGATAGATAGGCGAACACGCGTATTCAGGAGGAAAGGAGTCAACACTTCGTTGACTTCTCGTGTCTCAGGGATTTGTGGGATAAGAGCATGGGAGATCGACGCTACAACCCATGAAGTGGTGAGTTGCGATAAGTGTGAAGGGAAGGTCAACTCTCGCTAACTTTAAAGTCTCGGAGGTTCACACGGGAAGAGCACGGAGGCTTAACCCTTTGACTTGCGAAGTCGCGATGGGAGCTAGCGCTTAGCCTAGCCGGAGGTCAGGCACAGAGGGCGCCGACAGAAGGGAGCTATACCCATTTCGTGATCTCAGGTATCATGAGATCAGGAAGGAAGAGTTAGGAGTTTCGACTCGCGAACTTGCGATATTGCGAGTTGAAACAAGCGCCTTTGGGATTAGGCCTTGGTCATAGTGTTATGGTTGCATGGAGGAGGTGGAGCTCGCACTTAGTTTTGTTCGCACAGGGGAGATTCCAAAAAGGACCCGTGGATCGATAGGAAAGAGATTCCAGGATGAAATTTAAAGAGCCAATCTGGCTCAAAGAAGATAAAGAACGATCTTGTGAGTGGACTTCGACCCGAGGGCCGAGGAGTGTCTACATCAAGATGTCTAGAAAATCCATTTCGACCTAGATGTATCTAGGCAGACCATTGCAATACATGAGCACCAGATGTCTCTCAGAATCTTTGATATGCATCTTGGTGCACAAGGTATGGAAGATATTTGTGAACTCGGGCACTTCTTGGTCTCTTTCCTGCCACAGTGTCGTCCATTTTGTATATAGGTCGCCATAACTTCAAACAAGGTAGTATTGTTCCAAAATAGCATCCCTTAAGGACTCCCAGGTGAGTGTGACTATAAATAATGAGGGTTCCTCTATTTCATTCTTCTCACGTAAATTTTCCCACCAATCTTTGACATGGGGAATGAATTTGAGGGGTGCAAAATTAATCTTTCTCTATTCGAGAAGTCATGGACAGAGAAATACCCTTCTAGCAAATTCAACCATTTTTCTACAGAATTTGCATGTATTTGACCTTCAAATATAGGAATATCGAAGTTTATTTGTACCTTGAATGGGGTGGTGCCTCTGTTTGAGGAAGATGCATCGCCTGTTGGTAGCCGCCGAAGGATTTCCGCAATACTATCCATCATCTCGTTCCTCTGTTGCGTGAGGGATTCCTTGAGAATCATTTTGAAGGGACATCATGTCCCATCATATTTCTTTTCTCTTGGCATGAGAGGTCGCTTGGGCATGCGAGATCTTTTGTCCTCAAGAGAAACAAGCTCAAGACCCAATTCTCTATACCTTGACCTCGTTGGGGACATGCATTAAGAATGACAAGGAGCAGACCGCTCTAATACCACTGATCCAAATTTTATGAGCAAAATGAACTGAATACAGATTATTATCAAAATATTCTTAACACAGAATAATAGATATATAATAAAACTGATTTCTATTCAATAAGGAAATAATATGAAACTGTAAAATGGAGCAAAAAACAAGCTTGCTAGAATGGTGATGGCTTATCTCTGAGAAGAGATGTGACGATTGCGCTCATTTTCCAGAAGATGATTACAATCAGGATATCAAAGCATTTTTACAATAAACAAGAATGTAAAAAACCCTAGACATTAAAAAAACCTAATCCTAGGAGATGGAGTGCCAAAAGTCATGTGGGCATTGCTTGCGTAAGTTAGTACATCAACTTCTCGAGGTCATAACTTTTGCATACTATCTCTGTTTTAGGCACACGATATCCCATTGGAAAGATCTATCTGAGGATTCTGCATGTTTCCTATGGATATCCCTACACATATTGATTGTGGCGAGCCCTAAAAACGTTGTTTAGGGCCACAAAACGGCCCCAGAAGTCATAGACCCAAAAACTAGGAAAAAACTGTCGAACTGGAAAACTGCCAAAATGAGCTAGTTGGAATAGGTGGGAGGCCAATGAAATCCATATGGATTAGTATGGGGGACTAATATTCACTAGGAAGATAAAGGGAGGGGATAGAAGACTAGGAAAAAGTTCTAAGCTTAAGGGATTAACTCCAAGAGAATATTATATTATTATTTCCTAAAGACTATGGTGAGGATAATTGTTTTATCCTAAGTCTCATGGAAAAGGGAATGAATCACAAGTGGAGAGAGAAATAGGTCTAGAGTATCCATGTGTCAATCATGGAACATGAAAATATATGTGGGGAAAATAGTATGTTTTCCCATCTTTTCCCCATTCACCAGTGCATTCATGCACTAAGAATTCACACACCTATCCATTGCCTCCATGAGTTGACCTTTGTGTTGTTCACGCACCCCTGGAACCTGCAAGAAAACCTTCAATAGTGATCCTATATATTTCTTCTATTGCATAGTGCACCTGGAATTTACAAGAGCTTGTATTGTGCCTTACCTAAATGTTTTTGCTTCCAACATAGTTCCTAGCCTAAGTGTAGTCGCTACCATCATTTGTTCCACAATTGTTTTCTATTGCTTCCTTCACCTGAGCCTGTATTTGGATGACTTAAGATCTAGTTTGAAGAGGTGGGTTGTTAGGCCCATGGATTTGAAGATAAGGGTTTTCATGCCCATGGATTGAAGAAGAAGGTTGTCAAGCCTGTGAGAAACTCTCTCCAAGTGAGAGAGGTTTTTGGGGAAGTGATTTTCCAGAGGCAGCCCAACTACATATATAGGTCTCTGATAATTCCTGTTTGGCATATTATTGAAGCCTTGGAAGGGAACTGGGGAAGCCAAAGGAATGTTGAGCAAAGAAGGGGCACACTTCTTGGGATGGGACGGGAATGTGGGGAATGAGACGATGTAGGGTGTTAGTGTGAGTTTTCTTCTAGGACAAAATCCTTCCTATTGAATATGTAACTTCATGTTGTATCAACCTAGCCTAGGAATCCCTTTACCTGGGAGGATTTTAGTCCCATCTCAGGGGTTACCCACTGGTGAGAGTGATGATAAATGTGGTCTAAGGCTGGGAGGCTCGTGGAAGGTCTGCATGCAGTTGGTGTCTTCTATAAAAAGATAAATATCAATCATGTGTTCAATTGCATGATGTGTATTTGTATGTCTTATATTTATGAGTATTGCATGTATATGCTATATGTATAGATTTACTGTTATTTATGCATTAATCTTTGTATTAGACGAATGTGTTGTCTGTTATGTTTTATATGTATGATGTTTCTCAAGTGTTTTTGTGTGGCATAACCTAGCAGGTCTATGGTAGTGTATGTTACAATTTTGAATATTAGAAACAAGATAAGTTTTAAATGTGGAATTCCTCATCCTGGGAGGCCTGGGGGGTGATCCAATTTGGTATCAGAGCATGAGAGCTTAACTGTTGCATTCCCCATCCTGGGAGGCCTAGGGAATGCTACAATTTGGTACTAGATCTCTGGTTTTCGACATTGAGCTTGGATGGGTCGTATAAGTGGAAATTGAAGCAAAAGTTTCAGAATGAATTGTTGTCGAAATGGACAAAATTTGAGTTTCATAGCATCCATGAGTGCTAAGGGGGTGTTGAGAGAACGCTTGAGGTGTGTTTGAAAGATCGGGAGGTTTAGCGGTTTGAGAAAGACAACAGAGAAAAGAAACCACATTAATCATGGTTTGGTGCCACAAAGTTTAGATTTGGGCCATCATATATGTTCAGGAGAAGGAAGATCATTCACAACCATCAGATCTGGGAAAGGAGTGTAGGGGTTAACCTTCAAGTCCTTTGGACTTCATTATTTTGGTAAATTTCAATATTTTGACAAAAGGAGGAAAAATCCATGAAGCTCTGAAGTCATGGAGTGGATCTACACCGTAGATCATTTGGGAGAAGGAATATTTTTGGATTCCCCAAGTGGTTTGGTAGTTCGACATTCGGGAAAATATGTTTGTGGTTGCGTAGAGTGAAGTTTTCCCCGAAGTCCAGAACTAATTTGGACTGTCCATTATCAGAGACACGTGTTAGAAAATTATCAATTGTTCAAAAGTTCAACATCCGAAAGTTCAAGGGTGGGTTGGTGTTCAGTAGAAAAATCATGTGACGGCCGAAGTTATGAAGTCCCAGAGCTCTGAAGTCCCAAAGTTCTAGGGAACACCTGTTCAGAAGCTAGAAATTTAAGTTTTTTGATGTGCTTTGGCTTGGAATTCTTCGAAGTCCTGGAGTGTCGTAGTGGCGTGACATGATGACATCACTTGGAGTGACATAGACTAGATCAAGATTCTAGAAGCTCAGAGATCGAGAGTTTAAGAGTGTGCAGATGAGAAGTTTTCTAAAGTCTAAGAGCCCTGAAGTTCCAAATCTCTGGGGAAAAATTGTTTGAAAGTTCGACATTCAGGAGTAATCAAGTATGTGGGTGTGAAATTGCCTAAAGCCCGAAGTGTCAAAGTCTTGGAATTTCAGAATGATGTGTCATGATGACATCACCTAGAGTGACGTGGACTTGTTCGAAAGTTCGACGTTCAAGAGTTTTTAAGGGTGTTGTAGAAGAAACCTCTGAAGCCCAAAGTTTTGAAGTCACAAAGAACCAGAGTGACGTGGTTTGCTAACATCACCTAGGGTGACATGCACCCATTTGATGCTTTCCATGTGTCATCATGTTTCATTCTTTTCAAAGACCATTCATTCCAGTTGGAACTTGACATGTGTCACCCATCAGATTGGGCCACATTTCATCTCTATATTTTTTCCACGTAGCACCCGCTTGGTCCGTGGTTGTGGATGAAAATCTAGGAGTTCGCCAATACAAGATTTAGGTAAATGCATGAATGTTGTTGCAAGAACATCCAAAGTGAAAAGCTTCAGAGAGATTCTCTAGGAAAGTGTAAGTTCATTTTTCAGAGGGAATGATGTGTGTAGTTGGTGGAACTTTCAAATCCCAAAGTTTTGAATTCTAGAAGCTCTAAAGTAGCGGAGCCCTGAAGCTCCAAAGATGTACTATGCAAGGATTCTTCAATTCCACATTCGGGAGAAATAAGGCATGAGGTAGTAAGAGCCTCTGAAGCCTAAAGTTTCGGAGTCCTGAAGTCTTGAAGATCTGAATAAGCACATGTCAACTAAGTGCTTCGACTTAGCCGCTGGTCATATAAGACTTCAGTCAAAATAAAAGAGGGCTAGTGCCGAATTTTGGTTTTCAAAGACAAATTTTTCAATTATCTATAAATTTTAGCTCAAAACTCATAATTGATCAAGGGAGAAGTCATTTGAAAGATTTTGGACAACATAACATAACTTTTTACCCATAAAATTGAGTTGAACCATCAATTTCTTATAAAATCATAGAGCTAACAAAAACTAGAGCATATCATGACCAACAAAGAGTGCATAAGAATGGAAAATTCACAAGGGGATTACATACAGGAAGATGATATTAGAGAAATGGATGTCCATTTGGGTATTAAAGGAACAAACTCCAATGGACATGGAGAAGGAAAGGATCAAAACATGAATATGGTAGAGACCATTAGAAATTTAAATAAATGTATCCAAAGTTACAAGGCTAATAATGAAAGGCTTATGAAAGCCAAGGATCAACAGGAGGACTTCAACATGAAGTCAATGCAGATCCTAGAGAGAATTGAAAAGAAATTAGATAAGGAGAATGGCTCAAGAAAATCAGGAAGCCATAGATCTCCTAAGGAGAAAGGAAGATCAAGGAGTGTTAGCAGATGTCACCATCACTACCCAAGGCATTCCAATAGGAGAGCACAAAACATATCAATTCCATCCCCTGCCAGGAAACATCAGAGGATGTCTGGGGTGGATGAACTGCGAGGAGAAATGAACAAAACTAAACCTCCAAAATTTTATGGTGAGCTCAAGAAGGATGAATATGTCGAGGCATGGTTTTCTAGGAATGATAAAGTACTTCAAAATGAACAATTATTCTTCCCATGTAGAAGGAATAATTACTATCTATCAGCTCAAAGGAAAGGCATCCATGTGGTGGTATTACCTTCTGTAGGTGCAACACATTAAAGAGAAAAAAAAATCTTGGAAGGAATTCAAGAATTATTTTGAAAAGAAAAACTTGAGTAAGCAATAGTATGACAAGAAAATAAAATATTTATTTGAACTCAAGCTTGGAAGCATGTCCATTAATGAATATGAAAGAAGGTTTTTGAAACTGTTTAAGTATGTATCCTTCATCAAGGATGAAACAGTTAAGATCCATAGGTATCTGAGTGGGCTTCCATATTTCATCATTGACAAGATTCAATATGATGATCCCAAAACATTGGAGGAGACCATAAGGAAAGATAAATTCCTATATGATCAGCATAAAGGAAAGCCAACTTTCCAAAAATCTTGGGAAGGAAAGAATAAATTCAAGATGGAACAGAGGAAGAAGGGGAATAAGCCACCATTCTTCATAAATAGTCCTCAGGTACATCCAACTTATAGAGAGCCCAAAGTGATTGAGACAGGTGGGAAAAGGCCAACAAAGCCACCTCTTCAATGTTGGGGTTGTAAAGGATATCATATGTATAGAGATTGTCCTCACATAAGTGACAAAGTGAGATCTATTCACAATGTACAACAAGCTGAAATAGTGGAGGACATGGGCACAAATGTGACAAGGATCTATGAATCCATGGACAACAATCAAGTAGACTTTTAATCACATAGGATTGAAGGGGAAGGTATGATCAACAACCAAACCATTGAAATTTTAATTGATTCAAGATCTAGTAATAATTATATAGATCCTAAGATGGTGGAAATATTTAATTTTCCAAGAAGAAAGCATGAGAAATCTTGGTTGGTGAAACTATCTACCGGAGCCAAGAGAAAATTTAATGACTTGGTTAAGTCATGTCCAGTGGAAATGAATTGGTTGAGAACCAAGGCATATTTGAACATCTTTCCTTTAGGTTCCTATGACTATATAATTAGGATGGATTGGTTGGAACAACACCATGTTGTCTTAGAATTTCATAACAAGGAATTTAATTTTCTGGATGAGGAAGGGAACCTAAGGACAATGCAGGGAATTCCCAGAGCAATAGCTTTCAGAGAGATCTCAACAATGAAAATGAAGAAGTGTTACAGAAAGGGTTGTCAAATATTTGCATCCCATATGGAAGAAACACCTAAGGATAAGGTGTAAAATATTGAATATTATGAAGTTAGAAAGGAGTTTGGGCATGTATTTAAATAAATACTAGGACTACCCCTAAGAGAGATATTGATTTCTCGGTAAATTTGATGCTTGGAGAAACTCCAATATCCAAGACTCCTTACAGGATGAGTACACAAGAACTAAAGGAGTTGCAAATGCAGCTTGAAGATATTCTGAAGAAGGGGTATATAATCCCAAGTGTGTCACCTTGGGTTGCCCCGGTTTTATTTGTGAAGAAGGAGGATGGGACATTGAGACTTTGTATTGACTTTAGACAATTGAAAAAAGTAACTATAAAGAATAAGTATCCCTTGCCAAGGATTGATGACCTATTTTATCATTTGAATAATGAAAAAATATTCTCAAAGATTTATCTCAGATCAGGTTATCATCAAGTAAGAATTAAATATGAAGACATCATCAAGACTACTTTGAGAACAAGGTATGGTCATTATGAGTTCACATTGGTGCCATTTGGGTTATCAAATGCACCAGTTGTTTTCATGTGTTTAATGAATGGTGTTTTCTGAGAATACTTAAATAATTTTGTCATTGTCTTTTTGGATGACATTCTTATATATTCCAAGTTGGAAGAAGAGCATGAGAAACATTTAAATATGGTATTACAAGTGTTAAGAGAAAATCAATTTTATTCCAAATTGAGCAAGTGCTCATTTTACCAAAACCAAATTTATTATTTGGGGAATATCATATCTGAAGAAGGGATGACAATGGACCCTAAAAAGATTGATGCCATTAGAGGGTGGTCAACACCTAATAATTTGATAGAAGTTAGATAAATCATGTGCCTTGTTGGCTACTACAAAATCTTTATTAGATGATTCACAAAGATTGCGCACCCGATCACTTCCTTGCAAAATAAAGGAGTGAAGTTTCAATGATCATTGGATTGTGAAAAGAGCTTCCAACACTTGAAGAAATTATTAACCAGTGCTCCAATTATAAGGATTGTTGATCCGAATGAAGATTTCATGGTATGCATAGATGCATGCAAATAAGGACTTGGTGGAGTCCTCAGTCAGAATGGGTATGTTGTATGTTATGAATCAAGTAAGTTGAAGGAGCATTAAAGGCATTATTCCACTCATGATTTAGAGTTGTTAGGTATGGTGCATTCCTTGAAGAAGTCGAGACACTACCTCATGGGAAAAAGGTTTTAGATGAGGATAGACCATCATGGTCTGAAATATTTATTTGAACAACCAAATCTAAATGCTAGGATGAGTAGGTGGTTGTAATTTCTGACGGAAACCCCCCGATTCTCTCCTGGGGATTTCGCAACCTCCCGGTCTTGGATCTTCAGAATATCTGAACTAAATTGGTTTTTCAGGCCTTCAATAGACCCTGAGTGATTTACACACTCACACAGGTCCCTTAATGTCACATGTAAGTTTAGACTACCTACAAATCTGATCTTCGATGCTTGGAAACACTGATTTGTGAGTACTAGTCTTGCACTAGACTCTTTCTTTGTTATGTGACCACGGGATATGACCCTGGACCAACCCTTTT
Organism: Picea sitchensis; assembly: GCA_010110895.2. Taxonomy (NCBI): domain Eukaryota; kingdom Viridiplantae; phylum Streptophyta; class Pinopsida; order Pinales; family Pinaceae; genus Picea; species Picea sitchensis. The sequence goes on from SNQJ01S0024299.1 coordinate 73,743, forward strand.
CCCACTTCGAGCTCCGAAAATAATACAATCTTCTACTTTGTTTCCTTTTGAAACAACTTCCTCCAAAATCATGGGACCTTGCCACGTGTATCCCTAGATCTGACGGTCCATCTTAAGCTTCAAGTTTCACAACTTTGTGAAACTTCACCCACTCCACACTTACTTCTTATGAACCCCTAAATTTTGGATTCTTTAATCTGGTACCATGTGTCTCCTCGCAACCAACGATTAAGATTCACCTCATGAGTTCATGAATTTGACAATATCACCTTTCAATTCTTCGAAGTGTCCCAAACTACGACCTTCGAAATACCTCACGACTAGCCTTTGGGAAACTCCTCCCAGATCTGATGGTCTGGAATGATTCCAATCCCTCCTCGACAGATATTTTTTTACTGAATCTGGGAAACCTCAAAGGATTTATTCCTTAGGATATTTCTCATTGTTCTCCTTCCTAAGATTCTTCTTCCTCCAACTCTTGCCTTCTCATAATACTCTTTTTAACACTTAGTTGAATTTCATCCTGTGAACACCTTGCAAGAGGTTCTTCTCTACAATCCATCCTCTCTATGGACAATTTCAGCTACTCCTCCTGAGCTTCTAAGTCATAAGACTTTGTCACACACTCCTTGAGGACAACTTCCTTCAGGCTATCTCTCCATAACTTTCTGAATCAAAATAGACCATGTCACACACGCCTTGTAGACACTATGCACTCCTTGCACCTATAAGATTCATGTTATCTCTTCTGAGCTATGAGTACAAATAGAATCTGTCAACGCACTCCTTTTGGACACTATGCACATTTGCACTCACTCGTAGAAGAGAAACATTTTAAACTTATCTAAATCTTCAAAAAATTATACATTTAGCCATGTAAATGCATACATAAATAAAAGAACAAGAAATAACAAAGAATTTTAAATAAACAAAAACTCTACCATTCATTCATTCAGATAGATGCATCAATACCATACATTTGGTACAATGCTCCTCTGTTATATTCACTCAACTAAATTATATATATGTTCAAACATTGCTTCTCGGTAGCTCTCAATTCTCAGCTACAATGGAGATAACTCTCAATAATGAGAGTGCCAACAACAACAATTTATGCATCCCATCAACAACCTCTACTTGGAAACAATACAAAGAATTATACAAGAGGGCTCTTCAAGTTCTTCCCTCCAACTAATCTAAATCTTTCCTGTTGAATTAAAATCTATCAACTACTAATATTTATTACAATTAATATTCGTTATAGAAATATTAGATCGAATACATTGAAACTGTATTGCACTCAAATTTATTAAAAGAAAATACATTCTCTGATGTCTTCACAAACTTATCCAACTCTACAAAATTTAATATTTTCTTTAATTACAATATATTTTCAAAAGATTTGCGTGACACACATTCTTCAAAATGTGCACTAGTCAGCCTAGTTGTCCTTCGTTTATACTTTGTTGGAGATTCTCCTACATCATACTCCTCTGGCTGAAAAATTCATGGACTACTATCCATGAGCTCCTGCACTGACCTTCCATGCTTCTGGATGTCCTCTTTGCTTACCCAACTGGCATCTTCTACTAGTCTTCCTTTCCACTTTACCAAATATTCAAAATATGTTTTCCTTCAGGTCTTTTTACCAAGTCATTGATCTATGATCTCCTCCATCTGTGAATTCTCTACTACAGACATCTACCTTTTCCACTGAATCTTCCTTTGACCTTCAGATCCTTCGGTTCCAAATTCTATATAGGGATACATGTTTGCAATGTTGAATATGGGTGATATACTCACATCTTTTGGCAGCTCTATCTCATAGGCATTCTCACCGAATTTTCTTAAGATTTTGCATGGTCCTAGTTTTTTCAACTTTAGCTTATTATATGTTCCTATTGGGAACCTGTCCTTCCTAATATGAGATAGTACTTGATATCCAACTTCAAATTGAAGTTTCCTCCTATGTTTATCAGCTCTATGTTTGTATTCATTGCTTCTCTTCTTCAACTTCTCCTTGATTTGATTATGAATTTCCTGCATTTCTGCAGTGAAATCTTCATCTCCAATGCTCCTAAATCCATTCTTCTCCATATCTCTCAAATCTGATACTCCCTTCATATTCATTCCATACACTATTTGAAATGGACTCTTTTTGGCACTCTTATTTACTGATTCATTATATGCAAACTCTGTTTGTTCTAGAATCTGATCCCACTGGATATGGTGTTCAGTGACCAAACTCCTCAGAAGATCTCCTAAACTTTGACTCACCACCTCAGTATGCCCATCTGTTTGAGGGTGATAAGCAGAACTAGAGGACAGTTTTGTTCCCATCTTCTTCCACAATGTTCTCCAAAAATGACCAACAAATTTGGTATCCCTGTCTGAAATAATATTCCTGGGCAATCCATGGAGTCTTACAACTTCCTTGAAAAATAAGTTAGCAACATGTGTTGCATCGCTATTCTTCTGGCATGCGATAAAGTTTGCCATCTTTGAAAATCTATCAACTACCACAAATATGGAATCACTTCCTCTTTGTATCCTTGGCAATACTAACATGAAATCCTTTCTTTATTGCATCCCAAGGCCTCTCTAGAATAGGAAATGGTTGATACAACCGAATATTTTGCTTCTTCCCCTTTGCATACTGGAAAATCTTACATTTGTTCACAAACCTTTTCACCTATGCTCTCATCCCTGTCCAATAATATGAATCGTTCAACTGTCCAAATGTTTTTTCATGGACGAAATGTTCGACTAGACCTCCACTATTCTTTTCCTTCAAAAAATTCTCCCTCATCGAACACCTTGGTATGCACAACTGGAATCCTTTGAACAACAACCCATCCTAAATCAGATATTTTTCCCACTGGCTTCTATCTCTGAGCACATGATTCACACACACTTCATATGCCTCTTTGAAATTTGGTTCATTATGATACATTTCCTTAAGGTGGTCAAACCCCAAGGTCTTCACTCGAAATTCCTACTGAATTAGACATCTCATTCTCAAATCATCAACAACCTTGTTAGCATTACCAAAAATATGTTTAATGACAAAAGTGAAATTTTGCATAAACTCTATCCATTTGGCATGTCTCTAGTTTAACTTCTCTTATTTGGTTATGAATTGTAAACCTTGGTTATCACTATACAAAATAAACTCCTTCGGAATGAGATAGTTCCTCCACTTATTCAAGGCTTGAATTATGGCATATAATTCTTTACCATATGTGGAGTATTTTCTATTGGCATCGTTCATATTATCACTGAAGTATGCAAAAGGTCTATTATCTTGGCTCAATACTACTCCAATTGCAACTCCAATCACATCACATCTCACCTGAAATGTCTTTCCAAAATCCGGTAATACTAGAATCAATTTTGTTATCTTCTCCTTCAATATGTTAAAGCTCTTTTCAGCCTTTATTGTCCATTTTAAAGACTTATGTCTTTTCTTCACTGTATCCATCATTTGTTCGTCAATCTCACTAAAATTTCTGATGAAATTTCGGTAAAAACTTGTTAATCCATGGAAGCTTCTTACCTCAAATATACTCCTTGGAGACAATCATTCTTTGATTGTTTTCACCTTCTTGAGATCCATCTTCAATTCATTTGAAGATATAATGAAACCCAAATAAATTAGTTATGTCTTCATGAAAGAGGACTTCTTTAAATTTATCAACAACTTCCCCCACTGCAACCTCTTTGTCATTAATGTTAAATTCCTCAGATGCTCTTGTTCATTTTAACTGAAGACCAATATATCATCTAGATATACGATCACAAACTTGCCAATAAAATATTTCAACACTTCGTTCATCAATCTCATAAAAGTACTCGGGGAATTCTTTAAGACAAATGACATAACAAGCCATTCATACAATCGCTCATTTGTTTTAAAGGTTGTTTTCCACTCATCACCTTCTCTCACCTTATCTAGTGATACCTACTTTTCAAATCTATTTTCGAAAATAGTTTGCTCCACTTAAAAAATCCATTAATTCACCTATCCTCGGCAATGGAAAACTGTACCTAATAGTGATCTTATATATGGCCCTTGATTCTATATACATTCTCCATCCTCCATCCTTATTTGGACTCAACACAATTGGTACCGCACATGGACTCAAGATTTCTTTGAACAAACCTTTGTCTAACAGATCTTGAAACTATATTTTCATCTCCTCATTCTCTTGAGGTTTTACTCTATACGTTGCTTTGCTCGACAAGATTTCTCTTGGTATCAATTCAATATGATGGTTGATACTTCTGATAGGTGGAAATGATCTTGGCATCTCATCCACTACTATGTAAGAAAAATTTTCTAACAGTTCTTGAATTTTCTCAGGAAAAATCTCCATAGAAGTAATTGTATGGATAACTTTTGGCTTCCTCACCATAACAAACTGCATCTCCTATTTCTTCTTAACTTGACTCAAGAGTTCCTTCCCACTCATGAGAATTATACTCATGTTGGCTTCTTCCTTCACTTTCTTCTCTTCAATTGGAAGAAACGTATGTGTCCTACCATTCTTCTCTAAGGTATAAGTATTTCTTCTCCCATCATGAATGGCATTCCTGTCATATTTCCATGGTATTCCCAACAAAACATGAAATACATCCATGGGAATCACATCACATAGAATTTCATCTCTATATCCTTGTATTTTAAATTCAACCAGGCATTGTTTAGTCATTGTTACCTGATGACCTTTCTGCAACCATGAGACTTTATACAATTTTGGATGTATAGTTGTCTCTAGCTCTAAATTCTCCACCATATCTGTGGATACTGATTTATCAATTCTCCCACTGTCAATTATCACCTTTCATACTCTGTCTTTAGTCTTGCAAACTGTCTTGAACAAATTGTTCCTATGTACTGACTTTTCTACCTCTGTCTCTGGTTTTAAGATACCTTTCTTTATCATCAAAGATCTCCCATCTTCTGCGCCTTCTACCTCAACATATTTCTTCTGCACTTCTGAAATGTGAGCTTTGCCTCCTTCTTTCTTTCTCTCAATACATTCCCAAGACATGTGTCCTACCTTTCCACATGAATAACACTTTATCTCGCCTCCTCTACCTCTTCCTCTTTCTCTAGGAAAAGAGTTTCTACCACCACTCTTCCTTCCTTGGGAACTTCCTCCTCTCTCATAGTGACTATGTGGTTTCTCTGCCTCACATTTGGGCTTCTATGTCTTGTCGTGGGAAACTCCTTTTCCTATGTTCAAGCTTCTACCTCTGTTTTGTTGACTCGACTTCCTGGCCAACTTCTCCTCTTCTTTCAACACAATATGGTATGTATCCTCCACTTTCCTTACTGTCATCATGTTGATTTTGTCCTGGATTTCATATCTCATGCCGTTGATGTACTTGGAAACGTTTTCCTCGTCTCTCTATTTTTGTCCAGCCCTGATGTTCAATCTGTAGAACTCCTCTGTGTACTCCTTCACAGTCATCCCTTTCTATCTCAAGTTTTGCAATATCATGAAGAAATTTATCTGGTAGTCCTTGGGTATGAAGTTTTCCTTTAGCTTGGCTACCATTCGATTCAAAATCTTGATCTTTTGCTTTCCCTTGCTTCTCCTGTCAGCCTACAGTTAATCCCACCACAATTTTGCATGTCCTTTCAACATAGGGACAACATGATTTACTTTTTTCTCCTCATTGACATATTCATAGTCGAAATACTTGTCCATTTCTTGTATCCAATCAAGCAATTATTAGACATCTAAATTAACTTCATACATTGGGATGTTTATCTTTTCTCTAGCTCCCAACTTAACAACTGCTTTCAGCAAGCGCTCTTCTGCAACATCCTCCGCTACAACTTCGTCGAATTCCACTTCTTCATTTTCTGCATCGCTGATGTCTCCAGCATCATGTGCTCTTCTTTGTGTTGATTCCATGGCATATATCCTTGTTCTAAGTTATCTTATCTCCATTTCCATAGCTCTATTTTCTACGAGCGGCTCTACATGTCTCCTGGGTGGAATTGTGATGATGTATCTCATACTACTCATCGATATCAACCTACTTCTTTGTCTTCCTTTACCTACATAAGTCAATTATGTATCCTGTATGATACCACTCTTGACAGTAACCCCCCCTCCTTACCTACATAAGTCAATTATGTATCCTGTATGATACCACTCTTGACAGTAACCTCTCTATGGATGTTCGTGAACTCCTGGTCTTGGATCTTCAGAATCTTCGAACCAAATTGGTTCTTCAGGCCTTCAACAGACCCTAAGCGATTTACACACTCACATAGGTCCCCTTGATGTTGTGTGTAAGTTTGAATCACTTACAAATCCACTCTTTGATCCTTGGCGACACCTATTCATGAGTACTAGTCTTCTGCTAAACTCTTTCTCCTCTAAATAAGCACCAAACTTGTTCCTAAGTTTCCAAGAAATTACATCCCATTTAATCACCTCTCTTCATTATCACCTTAATTCATATTTCAAGTTCTTATCAAGTAAGAGTGTAACATTAACTCTGGTCCAAAATAGAATATATTCTAAGTTTTAATTGTTATTTAACTCTACTAACCTATTCCTAAGAACATCACCCTTATCCTTTGATAATTGATACCATATTTTTATTACCCCAAAGTATATGCTCTAACACTAATAATATAAAATAATATTAGTTTTATATAGTAGAGTATCTAATAGTGTCAATTCCATTCATCCTAACATTTCAGACCAATCGTAACTTGAGTAATTTATTGCTCACCTTAACAATTTATTCCATCCCATAAACTAGAGTGGATTATAAGAGTTACCCCACTCTTAGTTTTCATTATACTACATATCATTTAAATTATTAATTGAATTCGATACAAACGTAAGTTCACCAACTATACAAATTCAAAACTTGTACAAGAGCAATGCAATTAATTTGTAGCTCTGAATAAATGACAGTGACCAAATCACTCTGGTATTAATTGTGTGTAACTAATACCCTGCGTACATGAATTCAATGCAGTTAAAATGCAGTTTAATTGCCACATAAAATGTGATCTTAACTATCATAATTTCTATAAAACGCGATGATAATCTCTAAGATAAAAATGAATTTCAAGATTCTATTTTCATAATCAATCACAGACAATGATTACAAAGTTCAATATTTGGACTACTAGTTTTAGGATATCAACGACCAACGAATTTATTAGAATTCTTTTTGTCTTTCTAAAAAACATTGAAGTGTTGAAGACCAAGAAAGTTCAATTCCAACGCTTAGACTAAACATGTAGTAACTGTCAAGGTATTTAACTCAAGTTTTCAATTTAGAATTAGAGTGACTCTAACAGCTAAAATTTGAATGCAAAATTTGCTTGAGAGTGGCTACACGAATTCAAAAAAAAATGACTTGAAATTTAATGGCAGTACTCACACTTCTTCAGAATTTCAAGAATACAATTAATTTCAAGAATACATATAATTCATCTATTAACAACGATCATCCCGAATTCCTTCAGGATCCGTTTTAAATAGAACAATGATCCTAAAAAACGTTTCTAGCATGCAAACTTCTTATGAAACTATAACAACGAAATTACAATCAAATGAAAAATTTACAGTGGCAGAATTAAAATGCTACGCTTTCAAAAACATTTTCATAATGACTCAATAAAAATCCCAACTCTGGTCCTATAATAAAATTGTTACGATTTCAATCCTGTTACAGAGCACATCGACATTGCCATGATTTTCTTTATAATTCAATTGTATTATTGATAACAATTTTGCAACGACTATACTCATCCAATATCTAGATTTTCAATTAAATTTTTTTTGTAAATACCAAAATAAATTTCTAAAATTAGGAAGTAAATCATTAACCTAACAGAATCTAAAATTATTGGAAACAAATTAAGGAATCAAGTTCTAGGTTGCATTCCAATTAGAAATGATCTTGTAAATTTTGTTAATCTATTCGTACAATTCATTTGGAAACAATAGAATAATTGAAGTCCAGGTTTGAGGTTTTAAATGATTTACAAAGAAAAAAGGTATGACCACCTCTATTCATCGCCAAATAAGAACAACATTCAATTTATGTGTAATATGAACACAAGTGCATGACCATAGAAGAGATCTGATGCAATACAATTCATCATGATAGAGTATTGACTACAATTCAATTTTTTAAAATGAAACTATGAATATAAATTGAAATGACTGTGAACAAGATATTTTTAAAAATTTCTTGAGGTTGCAAGTAAAATACAATGATCAATGGAAAATTTCACCACCGATACTACACCTTCTCCCTTCGATGCACTTTCCAAATTGATTACAACAATACAACATAGTTCTACATCGATATTATAAAAATTAAAAATTACAATCTACTCTTGCTAATATAACATTCAATAAAATACCATAACAATGGATGACCGAGACTTGACAATGTCCTTCAAAGACTTGTGCTCCTTCCTTTCTCCTTCTTGCCAATAGCCTAAAATTCACCGGTACCTCCCAGTCAATGCTAGGGGTACTCTTCTTCCCCTTTATCCCCTCGATCCGCAAAGGGATCACACACAAGAACCAAAAAACAATATCTCCAAGGCTTGCCTCACAAGGTAGATATTCCACTCTCTCTACAAGCTTGGTATCCCGACTCTCAAAATTAAAACATAAAACCATTTTGGCAGCATAACCTTACAAAGAAAAAGTGAGATCCCTTTTCCTTCTTCACCATTTTTTTTATAGAAATCTCCTCACTGACAGATGTCTCATGCACAAATAATTAACTTTTTAGATTAAATTCATTATGATTATTTATCCACACACTTTTCACACTCTCCCTAAGTTGCACAAGTAATTCCCATTTTTATTTTATTTAAAAATCCAATTTCCCTCACATTCCCCAATGTGTTCCTATTTTCTCTCTTAGTTGTCCCTTTGTTTCCCAAATTCTCATTTAATGAGTGTATCCTAACTAGATCTTAATTAGAGTTGGATTAGGAGTCTTAATCTAGTTAGACTAGTGGTACCTTGACTCTAGATATTATTCTATGTGTACACCTATTCTCTCATATTCTATTTCTTTCTATTTTAAAAATCCCTTTTATTATTTTCATGCACACATCTGCAATTTATCCAATCTTTAGATTTTACTCCCCCCTTTTCCCTAGAGTTTGATTTTTCTCCAACATTTTAACTTATGTCATAATTCATTTAGTCTGTTAATTGAATTTAGACTTAGACTTAGTTTTAGACTTAGGATTATAATTTTATTGGGATTTATAATTAATCAATTTATTGTTTAATTAATTGTTTTAATCCAACAAGGTTTAATCATTTCAATGCTTTTTAGGCCATCTAGATTCATTGACTCAAGTTTTTAATTTCATGATGCACCCTTCATGATGCAACTCCGTGCTTCAAGGGTGCCACTCGCCTTTGACTGGTTTTGGAATTTTGTCTAGCCCTTGGAGTCAACACTTCACTTGATCGACCTTGTGAGAGAGTAAGGGATTCTAAGGAATAAGGACTCTGCCGTATTGTGCACTCCTTAGAATCTTCGTGAGAGACTATCTCATTCTTCCCTCACAACATCGTGGACCTCTCGAACTAGGTAATATTTAACCTACCATTCAGGCCACAACGAGAGTCCTAGTAGGTTGTGATAGGGACATCTCCACACCTCTCCCTCAATGTCGGGTTTCTTTGTATGGCCCCTCTACTCCTTATGCGAGTTAAATTAGCAAGCGTCGTCAAGGCTGCATCGACTGAGAAAGATAGTGTCAATAATCCATATGCATAAATCATATTTCAATCAATCATACATCACATGTGTGTAATAATGAAATATTTAATCAAATACAATCCACTCCCTAACTCAATCTAGAGGCCAAGGAAGTCCATTGATGCCATCAACATCCAAAACCTATCATGTGTCCTACACACTCAGGAAAACTCGTCAATAGCATCTGTCAATATATATAAACATAGATAATCATTAATTCACAATAGATCATCATCATCATAACTAATCCATAACCCAATGAAATCATGATGTACCATAACCAGATCTGATGCATGCAAGTGTACTCAAAGAATAGGTCAACAAAGGTGTACTCAGTGGAGTGGGATGTTACATACTTAGGATTAGAATCTTGCTAGGATTTTTAATTAACAATTTTTGTTTTAATTAATTATTGTATTCTAACAAGGTCTAATCATTTCAATGTTTTCTAGGCCACCTATATTTATTGATTCAAGTTTTAATTACGCGACGTTCCCTTCAAGAAGCACCTTTGTGCTCCAAGGGTGCCAATTTCCTTTAACTGGTTTTGGAAGTTTGTCCAACCCTTTGGAGTCAACACTCTATTCAGTTGACCTTGTGAGAGACTAAGGGATTCTAAGGAATAAGGACTTCGCCCTATTTCAAACCCTTAGAAATATTTGTGAGTGACTGTCTCAATCCACCCTCACGACATCATGGACCTTTCGAACTAGGTAATCATTAACCCACCGTTGAGGCCATGGCGAGAGTGCTAGTAGGATTTTTCAAGGACACTACCCCACCTCTCTGTCAAATTTATGGTTTCTATGCATGGCCCCTTTACTCCTTATGTGAGTCATATTAGCAAGCATCGTCAAGCGTGCATCCACTGACAAAATAGTGTCAATAATCAATATAAATAAATCATATGTCACATGTGCGTAAAATTTAATACTCAAACAATATAATCCACTCCCTGACTCAATACATAGTCCAAGGAAGTTCATTTATGCCATAATCATCCATAACCTATCATGTGTCCTGTACTCTCAAGAAAACTCGTTAATAACATCTACCAATACATATACATTAAAAAAACAATGAGTCACAACACATCATCATCATCATATATAACCCATAATTGAAATGGAATCAAAATGTACCTTAACCAGATCACTTGCATGCAAGTGTCCTCAATGAATATGGCAATAGAAGTAGGCTCAATAGAAGGATATGTTACAAACACAACCTCTTATTTTAAATTCCGTCCATAAGTTTGCATAGTATATAAATGCAAGTAAACAAATGTATCAGAAATAGATCTACATATCTAATCTATCAAACAAGTAAGAAAATTGTTGACACATTTCATACCCATCCTCCTAGGTAGTTGAGTGTGGACTATAGTTGTCCCACTGGAACTTGACTTGATCGAATATTCGACGTTGTAGTGGTTGAGTGTGATGGTCCAGAATGCAGATTGGCTCTACCACGAGAACACCCTCATCCAACACCTGCAAATAACTCATGTCAATGACATGTGATGGATCACTAATATAATGTCGTAAAATAGATACATGAAATACATTATGCATATGCCTCAAAGAATCAGGCAAGGATAGTCTATAAGATGTAGGTCCTTTCTTTTCCATAATCTCGAAAGGTCCCACAGACCTAGGAGAGATTTTTTCACCTTTTCCAAACATGATCAAACTCTTGTGAAGTTTCACCCACAAGAAAATTGTCACCAACTTCATAACTGCGATCAATGTGATGTGCATCAACATAACTCTTATGTCGATCCTGCACTTGTTTAATCCTTTGTATTATCTTTTTCATATGTTATTCCATTTCTTGGATTACTTCTGATCCCACCAGGACCTTATCCTTAATTCGATCCAAACTCAATGATGTCTAACACATTCTCCCAAAAACAAACTCAAATGGTTCCATCTTTATCATACTCTGATAGCTATTATTGTAACCAAACTCTACCAATGGAAATAAATCTTCCCAATTTTTTTGTTGATCTATAACATACATACACAATGTATCCTCCAAGGTCTGGTTCATTCTTTCTATTTTCTCGTTTATCTTCGAGTGATATGTTGTACTAAAGTTCAGTTGCATTCCCAAGGCCTCTTGGAAACTAGTCCAAAATTGTCCTGTAAACACCGATCCTCGATCAGATATGAGCCATCTTGGTACACCATGTAATATCACAATCTCGCTGGAAAAAACTCTAGATATGTCTAGCACCTGATATGTTGTATGTACCGGAAGAAAGTGTTCACTCTTCATCAGAGTGTCAACTACCATTAAAATTGAATCGTGCCTCCTTTCCTTTAGTGAGAATCCAACAATAAAATATCGCTAGATGTATTTTTTCAACCTTCACTTCCTGACATTCTAGACATCTTGCCATTTAACAAACTATGTTCACTTTCATTCCTTTCCAGAAGAATAAAGGCTTAAGTTCTACCTTCATCTTCGTGACTCCTGGATGAGCCATGTAAATTGCTCGATGAGCTTCACTTAAGATCAAACTTATTAATTCATCGTTAGTTGGTACGTAGATTCTATCATTAAATATAAATAATCTATCATTCTCCAATGAATAAAATTCATACTTCGGTACTATCAAGGTATTTTGTCCAATATTATCCGTAATTTATTTATACCAGTCATCATTTATCTATAAAGATAGAATGTTTTCTCAAATATTTTTCGTAAGAGGTATTCCGAGAATATAAGTGGTTTTTGACTGAACCCATATTTCACTCTATTCATCGTTCCTTTAATGTAAGTAATCTCAAAATCGTATTCACTAAGCAATTTTTCCCAATTCCTTTTTCATGCTTTCAGGTCGCTCTATGTAAAAATATGTTGTAATCCACAATGATCTATCTTTAATTAAAATTTCCATCCAATTTAATAATATATCCATACTCGTAAGGCATATACAATTGCTAACAACTCCAATTCGTGCATTGTGTTTTCCTCATGCTTTATCAATTTCCTTGAAATGTAAGCAATCAATCGATCGTCTTGCATCAAAACTCTGCCTAAACCTTCCTTGGAATGTCCATGCATACCAAGAATTATTTTTCGATGTCAAGGACCTTCATTATCGGTGTTTTCTTTAACAACTCCTTAAGATTTTTAATTACTTCCATGCATTTCTCAGTCCATACGAACTTCTTATTTTTCTTTTGCAATTCCGTGATTGGATTTGCTATCTTTGAAAAACGTTCGATGAACCATCGGTAATATCCTGATAAACCCACAAAGATAATTACTTCTTGTATGTTTTTTGGTGCTTTCCAATCTATAATGGCCTCTACTTTTGTTCGATCCAAAATGATACCTTCACTAGATATGATATGTCCCAAGTAATGAATCTTTGATTGGTAAAAATAACATTTTGATAGATTCCCATACAATTTGTTTTCTCTTAGACACCATATAAACAATCTCCAGTGTTCTCCGTGCTCTTATTTCATATAAGAACAAATAAGTATTTCATCCATAAATACTTGAAAAAGCTTGTCCAAGTATTTGCAGAATGCCCTCAGGGAGTTTTTCAAACAAAACGGTAAAACTGTAAACTCATAATGTCCAAATATCTTCTTAAACACAATCTTAGGGATATCTTCCTCCTTAATCTATAATTGATGATATCCTAATCTCAAGTCAATATTCTAAAAAACCATCGCTCCCTTCATCTGGTCAAAAAAATTGTTAATCCTTGGTAAAGGATAATGGTTCTTGATCATAGCTTTGTTCAATTGATGGTAATCAATACAAAGCCTCCACGACCCATCCTTCTTTCTAACAAAAATTATTGGTGCACCCCACAGTGATACACTTGGACATATAATTCCTAAATCCAATAACTCCTTCAATTTCATTTTTAACTCCTACAGTTATGGTTTCGATATCTGATACAAAGTTGTTGCAATAGGTTCAGTTCCAAGTTTCAAGTCTATTGTAAACTCCAACTCTCTTTCAGGTAGTAAACTTGGCAACTCTTCTAGGAATACATATACAAAGTCTCGTACTGCAGGAAGGTATTCTAATCCTTCTACCTCACCCTTTTCATTTATTTTTAATATTTCATATAACTTTCATACCTTATGCACATTCTTCTATATTTGTAGTGAAGAAATAAACCTCAAGGACACTCCATGGTTTCTTCTGATAATCACACAACCTTGCCCCAAATCATTTGTCAAACTTAACTGTTTCATCTTATAGTTAAGCATCACATCATGTGATTATAACCAATCCATACCAATAACTATGTCATAGAATCCTAATATCATGACATAAAGATCTACCTTCGCAAAAAAATGTCCCAAATTAATTCTATAGTCCGTAACCTTTCCTACAACTTTTTGTTTGGCAGTCGATGCCATTTCTACGTATCCAAACTCATCCTTCTAGACACCCTTTACTTTAATTATATTTAGCACTGCACTAGAGATATAACACTCTGTATCACTAGGATCTATCAAAATACTAAAATTTAGTTTGACGATTGTACCTATCATCTCGAGCACAGTGGATTGGTGCTCAGCTTGGTGGTTGTTCACTGTTGCATGTATCTTATGGGCCTTTCCAAAATATCTAATAGTAGAGGGTCTTGATGATACGGTTTCCTTGGCCTTATGAATTGGAAAATCTCGCTAGTAATGTGGCTCCCCACATGCCAGACAACATCCACTCTTCGGTCCAATGCTAATGGTCCCTAAAGTAGAAGTTGATGGCCTAACAATCTGTGACCCTGGTCTATTGCGTTGAACATGCCTAAAATGTTGTTGGTCCTGCAGACAATGTTGTTGATTCTTTTTTGGTCCTACATAAGGATTCCTCTGTTGAGGAGTCTATCATCTTAGTGTCAAGAACATAGGTCCTCTAGGTGTATCTTGGTGCCTAGAAGTTTGTCTGTATGGTGTCTGATGCTACTACGCTCCTGAAGTCATATGTCTAGTCGATCTAGAAGGATTCATTCCCTAACCCCAATTGTTCATATATTCCTCAGCTATGAGGTCCTTCTGAAATATGTCATGGAATGTGTTAGCACTGAGAGATACCCTCATATTTCAATAGGATAAGCCCAGTACCCATCAAAATGTTTGTGGAGGTAGGTTTATGAGTGGATGTCAAATGGACAAAAATCAGTACAAGAATGATTTAACACAGAAAATGGACAAGCAATGCATAGGGAAATGATGTCCTCATTAACTTCAGTCAGTGGTTTGAGTTTAAAGGTGAGCAGAAGGAAGAATTAGTGAGAAAGGTGGAAAAGTCTTCCATGGGCATCCATATTTCAAGCATATTGGTGAAGAAAAACTCAGCCTCGAGAGAACTCTTGAACTCAAGTTTTAGACACTAAAATATGTCACAACAACATAATAATCAAACCTACATTATCATACGACTACAACAACTTGTATGGATCCTTTGTGCGCGAGCATTTCAGCATAAGGGGAAATAAGATAACAAAGATAAAGTACTGGAACAAGTCACAACAACATTATAATCAAACCTACATTACAATACAACTACAACCCTCCACTGGATCCTCCATGCCCGAGTGTTTCAGCATAGTTTACACAAGAAGATGAAAGAATATGACTTCTATTAATGCAAAAGTCTAAAGTATCATACAAAACCAGAGAATAGCTATGTTATCAAATATTGCAAAATAGGGAGCTTTGCTCAACCATTTGACGAATCTAACAAAATATTGAACTGATCTACTTATACTCAGATCAGACCACAACTACTAGGAGTGTGATATGGAAATCCCATTCAAACATTTATGTTTGACAAACCTTATGTTAGACTGTGCGTGTTTCCTTCTGTCAGACGTAAACCTGGCTCAATATGGGCCTACAAGAAAACTTCTGGTGTTGTACCTCATGTTGACGACCTTGCCTCTTTGACCACTGCTTCTGAGCCCTCCATTTATGGATTTATATGAGGTTTTAGCTACCATTCCTTGCTTCATTATCTATATCTCCATTGATATTGGAGCGCAGCTGGACAACTGGCGGAAGACCATCTGTCACAATTGGATTGGGTGTTGAATAAGCAGGTGGCCACAAAATTCAATCCTCGTTCATTGGATGAACTCTTCTTGGGATCTAGAGTGTGGTTGGATGACTAGAGGGAAACCACCTGTCACTGCTGGATATTTAATTTGCACGTGATTTTGGGGCTATCGAAATAGGTTTGGACCCACACCACTTTCGAGCTCAAAACATACCCTCTTCCGCCATGTAGCCTCCTCACAAAACCATGGTTTGGACTTCAGCCCGCCCTTCAGATTTTAATGTCCGTGCATGTTACGAACTCGAAATTATGTGAGACCATCGATATGAAAGGTACCTGAGATCTGGGCATGCTAGCTACTCTAGCGCCCCCGACAAAATTTTACCCGCCTACCAACCTTGGAGTCCCTCCAACTACACTTGTATATAGCGCCACATAGAACCTGTACAACGGATCTCAATCACTGTAGACTCCACCTGCTCACCTGTGTTCATGTTATTTTGTGTGATAACATTTGGCTCCACAGGATATGGCATGCTCCCTGTGAGCTACCAAGAACGCGCAGTTCCAGTGCCTTATCTTTGGGTTATGGAGTCTCTTATTAAGACAAAAAATATAAAGGAAGTGGTAATTACAATGGTGGAAAGCCAATAATGGATTAAAAAAAATATCTCTTCAGAGGTTCCCATTGATAGGGCCACTAAAAAATTTGGAATCCTCCAAGTTCTACAACTTATAGGTGTTATTTGAAAATACTTTAGAAATCTTGAAGGGACCATTCCATAAGGCTTCAAATTTACAATTTTTTTTTCTGTCTTGCTTGAGGGCATCCCACTTGAGCACTAGATCCCCTGGATGAAAATATTCCTTTCTTTCCCTCTCATCAAAGGCTCATTTTATTCTCTGTTGGTGATCGTGATCTTTGTCAAGCAATTGCTCTCTGGTCTATTGTACTTCTAACAATTGTTGTATCCTCCTGACCATATCATCAGGTTCTCCTTGGTAGTCCTGGAGGAATTTTTCCACAGACAAGGCAAGATGAGTAGGAAAAATAGCCTCAACTCCATATACAATATGAAAGGGGAAAACATCCAGTGACCTCTTTGTTGTAACTTTGTCAGCCCATAAAGAAAATTTCACCTTTGAGTCCCATGCTTTCCTGTTGTCTTCTAACAATTTCTTGATGATCTTTATGAGGATTTTGTTAGAGGATTCTACCAAACAATTTCCCTAAGGGTAGTAAGGAGTAGAATGGATTAACATAATACCATAAAGTTCACAGAACTTGATCAATGTTTAGCTTTGAAGGAGGCATCATTGTCAGTAATAATCCTTCTTGGAAAACCAAATATGGACATGATATCTTCAAGAAAGATAATTATTACCTTATGGGAGGCACTCCTTGTAGGGATGGATTTTATCCATTTGGTGAAATAATAAGTGGCAGTCAAAATCTACTTGTGTTGGCCACTTGAGGATGGGTGGATCTCTCCAATGAAGTCAAGACCCCACTGTTGAAAAGGTCTAGAATCTATTACAGGTTTCAAAGGCACAGATTTGAGTTGTTTCTTTCCAGAAAACCTTTGGCATTTGATACAAGCTCTAATATTTGCACAAACATCATAAAAAAGGCTAAGATAGAAATACCCAGATCTGAGGATTTTATAGGTTGTGGTCCTCCAAAAATTATGTCCCCCGCATAAGCTGTCATGAAAATCAGTCATAGATCTTTGAGATTCCTATGGGTCTAGACATATTAAGAGAACACCTAGAGGATCCTTCCAGTACAAAACATGATCAATGAGACAATATTTGATTTCTTTGAGTTTCAAAGATCTTACCTTTTTTTTGTCCAAACCATCAGGAGGCCTCAACTTCTACAGGAAATATATGATGTGTTTATACTAGGTGCATACTTCTAAGTTCAGGCTGACATGAGAGTCTTTATCGACAATCTCATTTTGTTGAATTTTTGAATTTATGTTCATTAAAATAACCCCTAAAGCCTTATTCGGCCAGCAACCTGGCTAAACCTTGGCCTTTTACCAATTTAGTGGGCTTTATTTCTAGGTCGAACTCCAAAAATTTTGCAATCCATTTGCTTATCCCCCCATCTATGGCAAGATGGATCAATATCTCTTTTACTGATGCTGAGGGGACATATGCAATAATATTTGAATGCAAAACATAGATTATGAAATCCTTGAGGGCTTTCACCAAAGCATATGCCTATTTCTCCATGATATCATATCTCATTTATGCATCCCTCAATGATCCGTTGAAAAAGGAAATAGGTTTCTCTAACCCCTCTATATTTTTCTATAGAAAAACAACAACCAATGTATCAGATGAGGAGAAATAAATATTAGAAATTCCTTAGAATAGTCAGGACTGATGAGCATAGGTGCTTTAGTCAAAGACTTTTTGATTTGGCCAAAAGCATTTCTGGACTCAACAGTCCATTTCATCTTGCTTCTATTTCTAATCATGACTACAATGTGCTTAACCAACTCAACAAAATTAGAAATGAATCTTCTCAAAAAGTTTATTTTACCTAGGAAAGACTGAACCTCTTTTTTAGATCTGGGAAAATATAAGGCCTGGATGTCCTCTACTCTACTTGAATTAATTCTTACCCCTTTAGTTGACACAACATGCCCCAATAAATTTCCCTCCTTCATAGAAAACAAATATTTCTTAGGATTGAGGGAGAGACCAAACCTTCTGCACTTCAAGAAGACTTTCTTCAGATGATGACCATTGTAATTTCGTCCAGATAAATGACCACAAATTTTTCCTTCTTGCCAATGAAGGCAATGTCCATGGCTCGTTGGAAATTTTCTCCTGCATTCATCAATCCAAAGGTCATTTTAGCATACATGAATGTGCCCCAAGGAGTAGTGAAAGTTGTCTTCTTTCTATATCAATAAGGATAGCGATCTGATTGTAGCCAAAGAAGCCATCAATCATAGACATCCTAGATGAACTAGTCACTCTCTGCAAAATGTGCTCCATCTTTGGCAAGGGGTAGCTATATTTTTTGGAGCTCCTGTTCAAATTATTGATATCAACACATAACTTGATTTCCCCATTTTTCTTCCTCACAGGCACCAATTTTTTCTCCCATTCTGAATATCTCAAAGGGATGATGATCTGGGAATCCAACAATTTTTTGAATTCTTTCTCCATAATAGGCAACAACATGGGATTGATCTGTCTAAGTTTCTTCCTAAAAGTTTTGTCCTCTTCTTTGAAAGGGATCTTATGCTCAATGATGTCGGTGTTGTATGTTCTCAAATTTTCATATTTCCAGGAAAACACATCAGCTAACTCCTTCAAAATCTTGACATAATCAACCATTTTCTCCTTTGACAAGCTGCTAGACAATTTTACATATTCGGGATCTTCCTGTGTTCCTAAATTTCATTCAGTCACATCAGCATATTCAGTTGAACCTTTAACCTTTACAACAACATCATTTATGTCAAACAATTTCTCCAAGGGGACAAGTCCCTTTGGAATATGGTTACTTGGCAACTAAACAATATGATGGTCAACATTTTATTCAGAAAAATATCAGCATAGGGGGTTTCTTCAGTATGTTGATATTGATCAATATGTAAATCAGAAAATTCATCTATAGTCTCAAGAAGCTTTTTTATCTCAATATCATCCTCAAAAAATTTCCAATGTTTGAAATTTTTAGGAATAAAGGATATGTATTTTACTTCCACCTCATACTTGAGTTTGGGGGGCAAAGGAACCCTGAAATTAATTGCTGAGACAGCCAAGGAATATTCCACAATGTTCTCCTCTCTTGGAAAAAATGATATATTAAAATCCAAGAAGAAACTATCAACAAGATCCCATACTTGATTTTTGTAGGCTCTTAACCTGGGGTGCTTAGCATTATACATATTTTTGACTTGATTAACAATTAACTCAACATATCCAAACATCGCTAGCTCCTCAATATTCATGTATTTGGCAACTCTCAAACCCAAAACAAGCACCTCATATTCTGCCACAATGTTTGTTGTTTCAAATTCAATCTTATAAGATAGAGGTATGGTCTCTTGGGTAGGGAAAATGAACACTACCCCAACACCATCACTTTCCTGAGAAGAGGCCCCATCAAAAAAAAAAATCCAAACAAAGGTATTGGGAGGAGGGTCTTCACAAGAAGTGATGGGATTCTTTTTTATTTCAATGGGTGTTTGAGGAGCATTAGTGATCTGTAAAATAGTAGTTCCTAAATCAATATCTGTTGCAAAAATAGGGTGGTTGGTCAGATTTGCTTCATCACTGATAATTTAAGCAAGTTGTGCTTCCCTATAAAGCCTTCTATGTTACCCCCAAAACATAGGAATGGTGGCATATGAAAGATCCATATGCAAAGTTCCCCCTAGCATTTTGATCCAAGATGTAGATAAGATAATTCCAAACTTAGGGGGGACATCATCCACCAGAATATCCATGACCACACTTTTCATGGGCAACTGGAACAAGGAAACAACCAGGTATTTGATAACCCCAAGACACTTCACCTTCCTCGAATCAAATGAGTACATGTTGTGGTAAGATTTTGTAAATTCCAACCTAAGCTCATCCATGAAAGTCTTAGGCATGAGGTTGTGAGATTTCCCTGAATCCATCAAGAAGTTGTGGAGTACTTTATCATGGGTGTTCAATGATGTATAGAAAGGAGGGGAGGAGTCATCCCAATCTTCTACCAAAAGTCGTAATATGAAAACTTATTTTTCATCTTGGAGATTAACTGAGTCTATGGGATGAGATGAAAGTTCAGGCTGCAACATTTTGGAAAGGTATCTTTTCAAATCCTCATTCTTAACTAGCTCCAAGAAAGGTACATGGATCTTAATTTTTTGAATCTCATGCTCAAAGATAAAAGAGGAGGGAGGCTTCAGAATCTCCTTAACTTCTGGGGTAGGGATATTAACCACTGTCTAGGGGTTTTTTTATTCTTTTTATTTGTTGATAGTTGCCACATCCATAACAAGATGATATGTTCTAGTAGGCTTATTAAGAATGTGAGTCTTTCCCTCTTTCTTCTTGGACCTAAGGTTGTATATATTTGGATTTCCACTGGTCCTTTCCCCTTTGCTCAACTCATTTAGTTGGATTCCCATGAGAGCATATTCATATGCATATTGAGTTAAATGAGGGGATGAAGAGGTATCACCAAGACAATCGATTTTGGGATTTGCATCTTCTTCCTCTCCTTCTTCATCAGTAACAAGGTTATTTTGGAGAGGGGATTGGATTTTTTTATCATCCCTATCCCTATTCCTTTGATCTCTTTGGGGGATCTGAGGGGTATTATTGGGTCTTTTGAAGTTATCCCTATTATCAACATTCTGGGGGTTCCTATAGCTCTACCTTCCTTCAAATTTTAATTTCTCCATTTTTTTAGAAATTGATTTTACCAGTTTTGTCAACTCATCCACTTGAGGGTGGGGAGTGGAGGAATCAGATTTTGAAGATTCATACCTACCTCTCCTTATGTCTCTATCATATTTACTCCTAATCTTGTCAGTTGCCAATATATTAGGCTCTACATCAAGGGTTGCATCTTTCGTATGAGCTAAAGTGGTATCTCTTCTTTCTCTCAATAGGAGGTAAAACTTAGGGTCAAAAGTGTTGGCATAAGTAATATTAGTAGAGGTTTCTGTAGGATTTATTTCAGTGGGAATCTTATTGTACATTTTATTAAATCTCTTTGAGAAGTATGAAACAAATTCCCCCTCGCCTCTCTTAAGTGGCCCAAATTCTGTAATATAATAAAGGAAACCCTTTTTATCCCCCTAATGCCTTAAGAATGAATCATCCAAAGGCTCAATCCCATCAATAGGTCCAGGAGTTAATCCCCTAAACCATTTCCTATCCTCGGCATCAAGGCTTTGTACAAAAACTCTCATCCACAAATCTTCATTTGCAATTTTTTTATTATTTGCATAACTTTAAAAAGTTGAAAGGTGTTCTTTTGTAGTTATGTCTTCCTCCCCTGTGAACTTGGGCATGTAATTAAGGTAGTCTCCATCTCAGAGAGAATTCATAGGATGATTTAAAACAAGAGGGGAATATATAGTAGCCACTATGGAATCCATTATGTTTCTGGGAGGATTAGTACCTGCCATTGGGATGTGAATTGTAGGAGAAATAGGGTGAGATGGAGTTTGGATAGGTAAGATTGGAGTTGAATTTCTAGGGGAAAATGGAAAGTAAGTTTCCCCCTCTTTAGATGCAACAACTTTGATAGGAGGAGGAGTAGGAAAACCCAAAGTGGGAAAATCTTCTAAGTTTCTTGGTCTAAGCCATTTTACAATATCAGGGGAAACAAGAATTTCAAAACTTCCTCCTTCCAAATGTAGACTAGAAGGGGGGAGTTCAACAGGAAAAATTCCCAAATTTAAACTTCTAGAAACTCCAATAGATGGTATAACAGGAGAATTAGATGCAGCTACTGGAGTTTTAAAAGAAGAATCATGTACATTACCAGAATCACCTGGTACAACAGTTGAAAGCCCTTCTTGAGAGGTCTTTCCTTTCTTGATAATTATTTATTAGTTGTCTTCAGTTGTTTCCAGCAGAAGCTGTGGAGTAGACCTCATCTGTCTGCCTTTGGGATCCACAACTGAAACAATGGATTCTCCAGGTGCAAGTTACAATATTCAATTTATTGATTTCCGATGCACCTTCAGAATAATATTTTATTTTTCGTTCAATCCCAAGTAAATGCCCTCAATTCATTACCCAGCAATGATTCCATGAATGTTAGCACTGAGATTCACCCTCAGATTACAAGAGGATAAGCCCAGTACCCATCAGAATTTTTGTGGAGGTAGGTTTATGAGTGGAATTCAAATGGACAAAACTCAATACAAGAATGATTCAACACAATAACTAGATAAGAAATGCATAGGGAAATGAGGTCCTCATTAACTTCAGTCAATGGTTTGAGTTTGAAGGTGAGAAAAAGAAATACTTAGTGAGAAAGGTGGAGAAGTCTTCCATGGGCATTCAACTTTCAAGCATCTTGCTGAAGAAAAAATCAGGCCCAAAAGCACTCTTGAACTCAAGTTTCTGACACTGAAATATGTCACAGCAACATAATAATCAAACCTACATTATCATACGACTACAATAACTCGTCTAGATCCTCCATGCACAAGCATTTCAACATAAGGGGAAATAAGATAACAAAGATAAAGTACTGGAATAGGTCACAACAACATTATAATCAAACCTACATTACAATACAGTTGCAACCCTCAAATGGATCCTCCATGCCCAATTTTTTCATCACAATTTACACAAGAATATGAAAGAGGTTGACTTCTATTAGCAAGAAATTAGCAAGAAATTATCAAGTATCATACAAAACTAGAGAACAACTCTATTATTAAATATTACAAAATAGGGAGCTATGCTAAACCATTTGATGACTTTAACAAAATATTGAAGTGATCTACTTATACTCAGATCATCCCATAACTACCAGGACTGTGATCTGGCAATCCCATTCAAAGATTTACATCTGAGCATCCTTCTATCAGACTGTGCATGTTTCCTTTTGTCAGACGAAAACCTGGCTTAGTATGGGCCTGGAGGAAAACTTCTAGTGTTGTACCTCCCATTGAAAAATATGTCTCCTCAACCACAGCTTTCGAGCCTTCCATTTATTGACTGAGTTGAGGTTTCAACTACCAATCCATGCTTCATTAACTATATCTTCATTGAGATTGGACCACGGCTGGATGATTGGTGGAATACCATCTGTCACAATTGAATTGGGCACTGAATAAGCAAGTGTCCACAAAAGTCGATCCTTGTTCGTTGGCTGAAATATCCTCTGGATCGAGAGTGCATCTAGACTCATAGTGGACCACCACCTGTCGTTGTTGGATATTTAATGTGCATCTGATTTCGGGGCCATCAAAAGTGGTTTGGACCCACACCGCTTTTGGGCCCAAAACACACCCTCTTCTGCCACGTAGCCTCCTCACAAAACCATGGTTTGGAATTCATCCCA
The DNA here is from genome assembly GCA_010110895.2 of Picea sitchensis. Taxonomy (NCBI): domain Eukaryota; kingdom Viridiplantae; phylum Streptophyta; class Pinopsida; order Pinales; family Pinaceae; genus Picea; species Picea sitchensis. The sequence continues at coordinate 97,618 of SNQJ01S0024299.1, forward strand.
TCCTTCGGATTTTAACGCCCATGCATGTTGTAGCCCCGAAATGATGTGAGACCGTCGATATGGAAGGGACCTAAGATCTGAGTGCACTAGCTACTTTAGTGCCCCCACCAAACTTTTACCTACCTGCCAACCTTGGAGTCCCTCCAACTCCGCTTGGAGATAGAGCCACATAGAACTTGCATAGAGGATCTCGATCACTGCAGAATGCACCTTCTCACCTATGTTCATGTTGTTTTGTGTGATAACAAAATGTTTGAGGCATTAGGATCCTCACCTTCACACATATCACTAATACATTTGGGTCATTTTCTGACGGTGTGTTTATAGCAATTACCAATTTATATTTTTGGGATAATGAAAAACATCAGAACCCCTTAAATGTTGTTTCACATGACTTCGTTATACTCATGGTAAAAATATCATCACTTGTGTGACGATTCTAGCAGACATGTGTCATCTCTATTTTAATTGTCCAAGCTCACTATGGACGTCACAACCACGAAGCCAAAATGTATCACCTGTGATGCTACAGGGGACATCATAATACCAATGAGGGGACTATATCTATGGTATTTATTCCGTCAAAATTAGATGTCCACTGGTTTCGACATGCGATATCATGGACCCGCAGTGCACACCGCAAGACTGGCGATGTGCCATGTGTCTCTGACGTTTACGCTATATTAGCCATGGGAGGGACATTTCACATGACGTTGGAATGGGAATGTCGGAAGACCAATGAGGGGTATATATCCCCGAAATTCACACGATATCAGTGACGGGAGGGACTTCGCAATATTGATGACCTATTGGCATTTAAAAAAAAAACATTCAAACAATAAAAAATTCCATGTTTTTCTTTCTTTGTTGTATTACAACATTCAAACTTCTCATAGTATTCCAGGCTATGGTCTAGCACCGATTTGAATATCCTATTGAAAGGATACCCCACATAGCTCCTGTAAACAAAAAATGCATTAAGAACTAGGTGAAATTCATGGCAACATTGATGGCCCACATATGCAGCAAAATAAATGTAAATTGATTTGTTTGTGGTGTTTGCCCAAATGTTTCTGTTACAAAGAAAAAAGGAAAAAAACTTCCCACATTCGAAAAATGGTCCTTAAAGAACTATATGGGCTTGCATCTATGATAATCTGGCAGCAAGATTTCGTGTGTAAGTTTCAAGGTTAATAAGTTAGCATCCTCCCTTACTCCATAACTAGGATTACTTAATGCATTTGCATGTTTTAATGTGGATTCCTTGGGTTTTGTGGTTACTTTACTTGTAGGTTGATGATGCATGTGTACTATGCACAATGTGGGTGGCCCATACAATTTATGTTGGCAATTATAAGACAACAATAACTATTCCACTCTAAGTAACTTATTTATTGCTCTTCTTTGTGCTTCTCTAAGTGATTTAATTGTTGGAAATAGTGGCTTGACGTATTGGGCTACAAGAATAGTTAGTTAATGGTGATTTTTGTTGTTTTTTATGATCTTAGTGAGGAAGACATTCTTAGAGGCATGGAGGAACTCAAGAGTAATGTCAAGGTATTAGGAGATTTGAATTCCACATTCCTTTCTTTAATGAAAAAAATGGATAACACTATAATTTTATGATTTCAAGCTTATATCATTGTGTAATTGTGTGTATAAAATTATTTCTAAGATTATGGTAGTGAGATTTAAGAAAATATTCCTACAAAAGTAGTTTTGTTTTTAATTGGTAAACTTATTTTGACGCCATAAGGATAGCTCATGAGAGTCTTCATTAAGTAAGGACTAAGAAATATTATCCTATGGCCATGAAATTGGAATTATCTAAAGCATGTGATAGAAGAAGATGGGTTTATCTTGGACTAATACTTTTACATGTTGGTTTTAATCTTTCAGTGGTAAAATATGTGTCCTTTGTTGTGTTTATTAATGGCTCAGCCTCAACATTTTTTATGCCATCTAGAGGGTTGATATAGGGATGCCCATTATCCCTATTTCTCTTTTTGGGTAATGTTGAAGGTTGTAGGAGAGTTGTAATGGAAGAAAAGAGGGTAAGAATAGTCTCAAGAGTCATAATTGGTATGTCTTTGTCATTAAACTATCCATTATTTGTTTATTATTTCTTGTTGTTCTCTAATGGGAGTGTTAGGGAAGTTAGAAAGGTACATAAAATATTGGATACATATGGAAAAACAACATGCATGTAGTTTAATGTGCTAAAATATTCAATATTTTTTACAAGTCTAGAGCAAGAGGTAGAACAAAGGTTGTTAAGGATATTTCCTTTAAACTTTTAAATTTTCAATATGGCTTTAAATATTTGGGTTTTATATTAAGGCAAAATGGATACATGAAGAGAGGTTGGGGAAGGTTATTAGAGAAGATCAAAGATGGAATAAATAATTGGTGCAATAGATGACTGCCTATAATGGGGAGGTTGAACTTAGTATGGTCTATTCTAAAGGCAATTCTTAGGCTTGGAACTCCTTGGCCTATATCTCCAAAGGTATCTTAGAAAAAATTAGAAAGGTATATTTTAAATTCCTTCGGTCGAGAAGAGAGGAGAATGAGGAAATCCCACAGGTAAAGTGGAATCTTATACCAATACCAAAGGAGGAAGATGGATGGGGTCCAAAGAACATTTACCTTCTTAGAATTTCTTTGGCAACCAAGAGCTTATGGAGGGTTCTTAATTAATAAGGTCTGTGGAGGAAAATTATTGAACAAAAGAACATAAGGTTGAGAACTGTGATGGAACATATCAAGAACCTGAGGAAAAATATAAAAATTACCTCAATCCAATGGAAGGCTATAATCTAGGCATTTCTCATGATTGGGAATCATTTAGCCTAGAAAGTGAAAAATGATGAGAAGGTTGAACTGGTGTTGACTATATATTGTATTGTGGATAAAGGATAATACTACAAGATGAAATAATTAGAATTATTCAGGATAGTGGAATTTATACATTCAATAACAGGGGGTATTGGTGAAGACCCCCTTCTCTCCTAAGGCCTGCGTGACCTCCCAGTCAGGATATTTGATTCTAGAGTCGGATGGATTCTCTGAAAACTTCCTGGTATGGTTATATTTTAATCATAGGTCCCCTCGGCTCCCTGTGCAGATTCCACGACGCCTGCATCTTTCCCTTTTGCACTCTACGAAAATCTCAGAGTATCGGGCGTTAGCACCTTTTCTCTCAACCCCTCCTCCAATGTGACCTTAGGCATTGACCATGTGATTGTGGGCATGGCCACAAGAAGTTTGAAGTCAAACAACGTTTGGTCCTGTAATTCTCCTCAGGACTCCACGTGTCTTCCCGGTGAAACCACGGTAAGGATTGCAGCCCGCACTCAAATTTTTAAAGTCTGCACAACTCATGTCCCCGAAATGTGAGACGACCATTGATCTCACAATATTGATGGTTCTTTCAACCAGACAACTAATATCTCTTCCTTCGAATCAACAGTTCAGATCCCCCTCTCTCTAGATTCATAAATCTAGACTTCGGGACTTTCGAATCTCAAACCTTGGTTTACCTTTTAGAGAAATATTTTGAAGAAAAAGATCTGCCGACACTTGTCCCCTTTGATCAACAACTGCGATCTCTTTCATTATCCGAACTTCAGGGTTTTGAAATCTCAAACCTTGCCTTCTACCATAGTTCAATCTCCTATAGCGGGTGATATGAAGACACCTATCCTCACAATCAATGGTATAGCTTTTACCTTGGGCATTTGACCTTTCAATCCATATCAATGGTCCTAAGACCCTCCCCTCGATAAATGGTTGAGATCTCCTCTAGGTTTTGGACTTCGGGGATTTCAAATCTCAAACTTCACCCTTTCCCCAAATCTTTTATCCGAAGGTTTTGATCAACTGATGTGTGTCCCCCTCTTGGATCAATGTCTGAGTATTACTTCAGGTCTATACCCGGAGTACATGGATTCATGCCACGTCTCCCCTGAATCTAACAGCTAGAGATCGCTTCGGGACTTCACCCAGAGCTCACATATCTTTACCATGTCTCCTCTAGATATGATGGCTCAGATTCACTTTGGGCCTTTAGGCCTTCAGGATTCGATGACCTTAGTTGTCAAACTAAAAAAAACCATGAAAAATTATCACGATCTATTGATAAGTGTCCTACGACAGATCGACGACTCTCATCTCATTGGCACTCCGTGCTTCGGGAATCTCAGAGTTCACACTTGCTTCCTCTTGGGCTTGTGATATCCAACGGCTCATATTCTCCTTGGCGATCCAATGTCGGACGCTTACCTCGGACAATCTGATGGTTCAACCTGCTTTAGATGATCGGACAACGGAAATTTCACTTTGGAAATATGGGACTCTGGACTTCAAAAGTTTCAAGTCTGAAATATTGGTGGGTTCTCTCCCCTATGTATCTGAAGCGTTAAAGCTCATGTACCTTATCTTCAATCAGACGATTGTGGGTCCTTACACTGTGATCCATCAATCGACGTCGCTCCTCCTCCTAGGCTTATGATTTCTCTGACTTAGAACATTTTCTAAGTGTTCAAAGGTTTCGAACCATTTCTCCTATGATGATTTCGACTCTTGGATATCGTTAACACTTATGAAAAGTGTTATTCCTCTTGAGGTTGGTCTTGTGAAGACTTTGAATTCTTGTGCACTCCTTGTGTTCTAGGGATTTCAATAACTTGTATCTGAAGGATTTCTCAAAGAGAAGTTCCTCTCGTCCTCCTGGTGTTCTCCTTTTGTTGGTTCCTCAACTTCTTACAAAGTCCCTTCGACGCTTAGTCAAACCTCGGATTTGTGCACTCCTTGCACGAGATCCTTACACAAGGTTGAATTCTTGTGGACGACTGTGCACATATTGCACCAGTCTCTTTGCACTCTTTGCAAAGGGAAGTTTCATGCTATCTCTTCTGAGCTTCAGAACCGAAATAGATCCCGACAACACACTCCTTGTGTTCTGTGTGCATGCCTTGCACCACTTGACAGAAGAGAAACAATTGAAACTTATCCTAACATTAACAGTTCCATCTACTCATAACGAAATTCATTCATTCATTCATTCATGAAAACAAAATAATAGGGAATTGCAAGAAATGTCCACACCATGCGTTGGGTCAATTTTCTCCTGTTATATTCAAAGGTGAAAATGGCTACAACTATATCAAAACAAAAACTGAAAACTCAGAAATCTCCTACTGACTTGCAACTAGCCTCATTTGGTCGTACATAACCTCTACCTTTCTCAGAGGGTTCTTAGGGTTCCCCCTGACTACTTGGATACTCCAAAACCTAACCTAATGACTATATTAGACCAGTCACATTCCAGAGAAGGAGTGGAAACTCCCACTTCACTCGCAATCATTCAAGCGTGCTTAAAAGATTTTTCTGACACTTAGTTCAGGCATGCTAATCCCTGGGTTTAGATGTGCTTTAGAATAGTCATCGAGACTTATTGTGTTGAGATTCCAGAAATATTCCCATGCACTAAGTGCCTACTCCGCGTGCTTTCCAACGATGCTTCTGCATCAGGTATCCTCTTTCTACAAATAATTTTCAATAAGGATGGAAGAGTGCATAGCTACTAGGATTTGAAGGAGATTACTAAGTTCAATGGAATTCTTATACATAAATCCTTAGGAAGGGGCATATAAAGGGGAAGGATGATGTTGAAACCATTTCATGGGAATATAACAAAGTTAGGGGTGAATAAAAATCTCGCATTTGATATAAAACTATGATTGATACAAATCTTAAAGAGCCTATTTGATGGTGGAAGCAAATTGGAAATTAAAAGGAACAAAAATACTTGAATATTTATTTGGCTAGATTTCAAAAATAAGGCATTGACATGGGAAGTCTTGTAGAGGAGATGTAGAAAGGGTCCATGAATATGTATCATATGTAAATTGGAGGAAAAAAATATTTCTCACTTAATAATAAAATGTCATTTTTCTCAGTATATCTATAAAGAATTAGAACATATTGTTGGTAAATTCAATATATGGAATGGTGAGATAGTGGAGGAATGTTTGAAGCAACAATTTAGTAAAAATAAATTGAAAGAGATTGTATATTTACCATGCATAATTATTTGAGGAATATGGCTAGCTAGAAATTATAAAATCTTTGAAGTCAAATGTATTCCCTCTTTTCAATTTATATCACAAGTTAGGGATATGGTACCCAATATTAGGATTCCTATCAAGGACAATGTTCCTTGGTAAGTGAAAACACTAAAAATTGATAATTCTTATCCTTCTATATTTTCTGATGGAGCTAGGTAGGGTCCACCTAAGTTTAGAAGTGTTGGAGGAGTTTTGTTTATCTCTACTTATCATCATGTAAAGTTCAAAGTAGGCCCTGGACATGGGTCCAATAACTAAAATAAATTCAAGGCTCTGATATTATTTCTATAGTGTCCAGTGGATAGGAGTGTTATGTAACATCCCTTTCTTATGCGCACTAAGAAGACTTATTCTTTGAGGACACTTGCGTGAAAGTGATCCGGGTCATTATATTATTGGTTGTTTTGATTATGATTAGGAGATATTATGGATTGATGATATGTTATTTTGTTGTATTTCCATCAACACGTGTTATTGACTAGGTTCTCCTGAGTGTGAAAGACTTTGGATGCTACAGGATGTTGAGGTATCGATTAAACTCCTTGGACTCCAGATCGAATCATTGAGTAGACTATAAGGGTTTGAATGTTGTTGATTTGACATGTGTACATATGATTAGATATTATAATGTTGATTTTTATTTCTGACATGTTTCGTTGGTAGATGTAGGTTGACGATAGCTTACCAAATAGAATCACATTTGGAGTAAATGGGTCACGCATGACAACTAGCAACATTGAGAGAGAGGTGTGGTAGTATCCCTGCCACATCCTACTAGCACTTCCACCGTGGCTCGAACTGTAGGTTAACGAGTACCTATTTCAAGAGACTCGGAATTCCGTGATGGCATACTCTGACAGTCACTCACAATGATTCTAAGGGGTGCACAATAAGGAAGGGTCCTTAGTCCTTAGAGGCCCTTAGTCTCCCACAATATCACCTGACGGAGTATTGACTCCAGGGGTTGACGTCTACCAAATTCATTCAAGAGGCAAGTGACACCCTTGGATCACGTACTGTTTCTTGAAGGGAACGTCACATGAATAAAATGGAAAGAGGTGAGTGACACCCTTTGAGAATGTAGTGTGTCCTAAAGGGCATGTCGTGATTTTAACTATGGTGAGTTAATAAATCTAGTGCCTAGAAAACTATGCCTCCTTAGGACCTGGTCGACCTTAAAATGAATGATGTGATGAGTTAAGTTTAATAACAAAATTTCCCTTAAGAGTTGTCACCAAGCCTAATAAATTTAAAACCTAGGTATAAGTAGAAACTCTGAACAAAAAATAACAAACTAATTAGACATATAACAAGAAGGGGGTAAAGAAAATTCAAGCTTTATTAATTAAAGTAGAAATTTCAATGAAGGTTTAATTATTAAAAGGGGGTAAATGGTTGTTTGTCTAAACTTGCTAATTATGAACTTAGTTAAAAATGGGGAAACTTAAAGAAAAAGGGAAACTTAAAGAAAAGGGGAAACCAAAAGAAAAAGGGAAACTTAAAGAAATGGGAAATCATAAAGAAAAAGGGGAATGTCTAACTTAGTAAGGAATCTAGCTTTTGGAACTTTATAATTATGAACTCCACTAGGATTTAAGTAAGGCATAAGTCATTTAAGAATTGTGAGGGAATAATGGGACACTGAGGACCATTTTTCGGAATGCTTTTAGGTGGGTGAGGGAAATAGGAAAATTTAATTAATTAATAAATTGATTTTCTGGTGCAAATAAGGGATTAGGCGACATGTGTATGGGGGAGGTTTTTCCTAATTAATTAAATGAAAAAGGAATCTAATGAGAATTTGGGAAACTAATCACTTGAAAACTATATAAAAAGGATGGTGGAGGAGGATTAGGGATCACGTTTGGTTTCTTAAGGTTATGCTGCCAAAATTTTAACTTGACTGAATTTGTCTTGTGGGCGTTGGGGTGCCCAGCTTGGGTAACGAGTGGTAGCTCGACCTTGCGAGGTGAGCTGGGAGCTAGCATTCTCTAGTATTTTGTGTGTGGCCCCTTTGTGGCTCGGGGGGCTCATGGGGATGAAGAGTACCCCTAGATTTGGCTGGGAGATACCAATGAGGTCTCAATGGTTGGCAAGCAGGAGCTGGACGGAGCACAAGCAAGGGACAACAACCTCGAATCCTTCACCTTCGGTTACGATACGCCTTTAAAATTTGCAATTGTATTTTAGTTATAATTTGTTCTTAGTTTCATGTGTTGTTATAATTGTTTGATATATGTTATGGTTGGCTAGTTAGCTTGATGAGGTTAGCTAGGATTAAAATTGAAGGGTTGGTTTTCTCTTGATCTATGCGCCTTGTATTTTTTTTATTTGTATCTTTCCACACTGGTTTTCCTTACCTCCATGTTTGTATGTTCTTCATTATAAGTGTATTCCCCTTTCTTAATGAGGCCTTTGGCATAGCCTCTCCCTGGGTGTTTCTCATGACGCAACACCATGACGGTACTAGTATCTCTCTGTGTCCTGTTGGTTCTTCTCCTTCCATGTATCCTTACCTTGGTCTTCACCTTTAGCTTGATTTTTGCATTTCATTTTTATCTACCCTCCAAGTTCACATCTATGAACAACAAGAACACACATCATTCCTTTGTGTTTGTCACTTATCTTAATCAACATTTATGTGCATTTTTGGCCCAGTGAATGCCACATATGGGCGCAGTGAAAACCCCCTTAAAGTTCAACATCTAATGTCCTATGTACCTTCTTATTCCCGCTCAGTGTCTAGCCTTCAAATTCAATACCCTTGCTCCATGAGTGTGCAGGTGCCTCCACATTTTTATCTATGTGATTGATGGGTAACTATGCCCAACAAGGGATAAACGCTTGTGTTTTTCCCTCTGGCCCCATTCAATGAATTTATGGGTGTTCCTATTTTTTGTTTCGATGTGTTATCCCTGGTTAAACTTTTTTCTTTGAGTTATACTTCCACATTTTCTAAACCCATGGAGTTTTCTTTAATTGCATTCCTCGTCCACCCTCATTGTGTTTGCTCAGATTATGGACAACCCTCCAACACACAAGCGTTTTCACCCACTCGGGCCTTTAGTGGTGCTCTGGTTCTTGCACAGTCAACATCGACACTCATTTTACCCTTTGACTTAAAGGTTCCATGCCCACATTATTTATCATACTATTATTCATTCATACCGTCAACCCCGCGTTTTTCCTCTAAGAGTACCTTTGTGTTTCTGATTAGCATCACCCTGGAGAATCTCGTAAGGGGTTTGTGTGGTGTGTTGCCTCTATGAAATCTGAGTTTTTACCCTTAGCGTTGGGATAAAACTCAGGTGCGTCCTTTGCTGGTCTCACCTCTACTTTCCCCCAAATTCTCAGCGTCTCTATCCCTGGCCTCCCTTAGCAGAATTAGAGCATTGTGATCTGCGATCTCCCTTGCCTAGAACCCTTGCGCTTTTCTTAGATGAGAATCCCCCGCCGAGAATGTCTCTCTCTAATTAAAATTAATATCCATTATAAATTCAGAAAGGCACATCCCATGTTGGAACCACTAATTTAGGAAGTTTTGAAAATAAGTTTTGGATGACAGGTAACCTTCAAGATGACATTTTATATGGGTGGACAACCTTGTGTTAGTTATAATGAAATCGTGGGAGATTATAGTATTGATTATTTATAGAATCCAAAGAAGGGATTAGATAAAGTCAACTATCATGTTTCCCCAAAGAAATAAATTTTATTATTTTTGTTTATGTAAAGGTCTTACTTTTTATTTTATCTTGAATGTAAAGGTAAAAATAAAAACAAAAGCAAATCTATATTTTTGTTAACGAATGATTACATGTTTCTTTCAACTTGTCTTGTGCATCACTCTCTTGGTCCCCTTAACTTTATGAACATGAACCTCTAATTGAAAGGTATCATGTTAGTGTCATTTCCATAAAATTCAGAAGAATAGAGAACAAAATTCTAATTAGTGGTAATAACAGATGTTAGTTGGCTAGAGTAAGTGTATTTCCCCAATTAACAGTCCTTGATACCTTGTCCTTTTATGCCTTAGATAGCTACATTAACATGGTACTCCATTTTTGGATATTGAAATGATGACATCCCTATAATTCTTATTAAGTTTGGAATTACGTTTGAGTTTCTCTTTGAATAGATAAAATTATGAAAATGAAATCTCACCTATCAAGATGCCTCACTGATGAAATTATTGATGTAACTATGGTGTGTTGAACTTTTATTCCACCTAATCGGTAGTTCTATAATTCACCAAAGTGTGAATTGGCTAGGAAGGTTAACCAAAGGGAAAAAATACTAAATTATCTTAGATTATTAGTAGGAAGGGAGAATGGGTAGCATCTCTTACGTAATGACCCTTCTGAGTTTATAGATGACTAGTTAAAGAACTAGAACCTTTGAGTGCACTAAATTTTATATACAATGTGTGATGCTTATATATTAATATATTGCGTGCAAAGACAATTTGATGTAAGGAGTGGTTGTTTAATCATTGGACCACTCGCATTATGAAGGTGGTCCATATGTTGATCTAACTTCTTTTCTAACGCCCTCAATTTGTCCACGTGGATGGTTTAATACCTAGATTTCCTTGCGCCCCTAAATTTCAATATTGTTGGATTGAATCACAAACTTATTTAACCTTGCGCAATGATGATTTAGATTGATGAATGATAAGGTAGTTGCACTTGCAGCCTTAGAATGATGGGGATGCACGCTTGGTTTAGAATTTTTATTTTTGCGCCTTAACTTAAGGTTGTTTGGCTATATATTTAGTTCAATATTGTGCTCTAGCTCTTGCGGATTCTCCCTCCTTGTGGAGATAATTATCTAGCCCTTGTGTGAAAAGTTGAATGTGCACTTGAACCAATTCATGTAAATTATGCATCCAGAATAATTGCTTATTTGTTCAGTATGTAGTTAAGATTGATGTATGATGGTCGAGTAGATAGCTTGTTGCGCCATGAATCATTGACGGTTTTACCCTTGCGCAATGACTGCCGATTGATTATGTTATCTGGTAATGGGATCACACGCGCACCGTGGAATAATTGTAGTTTATTTGTTGATTTGCTTGTGGTGTCAAGTGCGTGTCTGGAGTAAAATAGATGTTTCTCTTGGCACCTTTGTGATCTTTGGATAATGTGTCAATAATGTTTCTTTTAACCGTGTTTTGTAATTCCTAATGCAAAAAAAAAATTTAAAAAATATTACCTGTCATATTATCACATTTGTTGTCGTAACGGATGGGTCGTTACATATGGTATCATAGCGGGTTCAACCCTCCAACTATGGATTGCCATGATTTCCACTGCAGTAAACCCTTGATTAATAACCTAGCGCTAATTAAAACTTTAATGTGTCTATGCGGTGATCTCGATTAGAGGACGCCACAAAGGTTCGCAATGTGGTTTCGTGGAAGGAGGTGCAACACCTCCAAAAGTGACCGTTCCCTCAAAGTCTAACCCCCAAGGGGAAGAACAAGTCCTTGGGATGGATTCGATTGTTGTAAGGGATGATGATGGTATAACAAGGTCCTTCCAGGGAATGTCAGAGGTATTGATTCACCATATGTACTGAGATGACGCAAGGGCGCTTATACCCCTGAGGGTCCACAATGCACCCCAACCAGTATTGTTATCATTCACCGAGAACTCGAGAGGGATAAGTTCCCGAGTCCTCAAGTGTTTTGGATGGCTCATTCATCGAAGCATGGCTAGAGAACAAGGCAATTTGCTTCACGCTTGATGATTATGACCTCGAGCATGAAGGTCTACATGGCGGTCTTTAAACTGAAGGGGAGCACTCTTCTGTGGTGGAAGACCCTCCTACCGCAATTGAACATAGTAGTCGAAGACATGTCATGGGAACTGTTCAAGGAAAGGTTCTGGGAGAGGTGTATTTTTTAGGAATTCATTGAGCGTCATCTCAATGAGTTCAATGCCTTGCTATAGGGTAGTCGTACGGTGCTCGAGTATGAGTTATGTTTCATGGAGCTGCTTCAATATGCCCCACACCTCAATACTAAGAAACTTAAGATCAACAAGTTTGTGTTTGGGCTTAACGTCAACATTCATGCAAAGGTGAGGATTTTGATGCCTCAAAACTTACATGATGTTGTCCAAAAGGCCCTCATAGCTGAGGAGGACCATATTAGTGGGGGTCAGAGTAGGACTCCAGCGAGACCAGCGAGCCAGGTGTCATCTGGTGCGCTGCAGCATCAGACACTGACTAGACATTCACCAGGATTTCAAGGCACTCAGAGAGGATCCAAATACACTAAACCACAATGAACGGAGCCTCAGCAGCGAAATCCTTATAGAGGACCATGACACCAGCTCTAGCGTCGACTGTAGCAGCAACAGTTTAGGTTTGTTCAACAAAACAAACCAAGGTTACAAAATGGTGGTCTGTCAGCTTCTACTTAGGGTAACAGGGGTACTTGAACGAAGAAAGGGTGTTGGAAATTTGGAGAGACACATTACCAGTGTGACTACCCATTGGAGAGGACTAGATCATCTAGATCAATTGGACCCACTATCGTGGGAGATTTGGGCAAGGCCCATCAAATTCATGCAGCGATGAATAAGGAAGAGCACCAGTAGAATTTTCTCGAGACGTCAGGTACCATCGTTGACCATAACTTTAGTATTTTGATAGATCTAGGTGCTAAAGAAAGTTTTATGTCTGGTGCATTGTTAAAAAGAATTAAGGTAAAGCCAGTTGAATAGGACGAGTGTTATCACTAAAATTTCATCTGCACATGGCGACAAGAACTCCACATCATCAAAACAACAATGAAGTCATTCATGGCACTGAATTAAGTTCACAGCATTCCAGAAGGGTCAAAAACTATACAAAGTAACCAAAATTGAAGGGCGCTTTACAGCAGCTTGATGCGCGCGAGTATGCGCGGGACAAAAACGTGTTATGCGCGCATGCGCGCCCGACGCACGACTATCCACACAAAAATCCGCGCATCTGCTAATATGGCGCATTAATTGCTTAAGTCGGCCTCCCGACCGCCTATGGACCGGCCCCCAAGATGATTTGACTCTCGAATCAGGGTCGGCTCTGCAAATTCGGCGAATTAATGACTTAAGTGAACCCTAAATAGGTCTGTGTTTACACTGAAAGTTGGTTATGTGACCGCCTGGAAAAATGCTATAAATAGCCGTGAAGACTCATTGTTTTAGGAGAGAATTCAAAGAAAAGTTACGATGTCCAGATGATTCAGAGCTCAGTCTTTGACAAGCTATCCATCAGCGGCATAACCCAGAGTTCTTTCACCACTCAGTTCAGTTCTATTCATCTTGTAAGGAAAGCATTGTG
>SNQJ01S0024299.1:130342-146773 GCA_010110895.2 Picea sitchensis
GAGGATCTCATGGATGGTTGAAATATTTCCTCCTTAAAATCCTTGAGAGATATTTCCTCCCCAAAATCCTTAAGATATATTTTCTCCCTAAATATCTTAGAGATCCCTTTCTTAGTGGATCTGATGAGAGATCCTCTCCATGGAGGTTAAGCCTCCAAATCCTATATAATGAGGGATTTCCATGGAGAAATGGGATATAGAGGATTTTAGAGATACCAAACTTATGATCTCATAAGAAGTGGAGACTAGGAGAATAATCAGTGAAAAGTATTGTCATTTTGATTGTGTATCATTCGAGCAAGGGGTTGGATAAGGAGATCTTGGTGAGGTTTCTACATATGCATCTAGACTTTGTAAGAACCTTATTTTGTTCTCATTAATACATGTGCTTGGCCTGTTTCCTTCAAGATTGTGTACATTTACATGAGCTTGTATTTTGGATAATTCTAGTTTTAAACTAATCATGGTAGAATAGGAAGTATGCTTTGTCTTTGTTTTTTATTGGATTGCAGGACTCATTAAAGGACTTGGAGATCAAGCTCAACTTGGACTAAACAAGGGAAAACTTCATAAAAATCTTCCTCTTCTTTATTGACTAGATTAGCTATGTTTAAAGGAAAGTCAGTGTTCAAAGTTAGCATTTTTTTGTCTTGGTCATAGGGGTCTAAGATCCAAGAGGGAATTCACGTGTCCGTAGGGGAATTTTCCTACAACAAGGATCTAACAAATTCCATTATATCTATCCTTTGGAATGGTATCAAACTATAGGGGTAACTATGGATGGAGTAGAAGTAACACATGTTTCTACTATGATCATTGAAGGAGGGATTAAAGTGTAGAAGGTTCTCAATCACCCAATTATTGAACAGACATATGGCAAGGATTCCATCCTGGTTCTTTGTGTGATCCATTGATAAAAATATTCAAAAAAAAGGGGTGATAGTTCATGGAAAAACATCTACTTACTTAGTTTGGATGTTAATAGAGTAGGATTAGATCTTGAAACCATTAGTAGAGTGAAGAGGGCTGATAAAATTTACATGGAATGATCAAAGGAACCAAAAGAGAGAAGTGTGAAAAAACTTGTGAAGGAAATGAAATAAAGAGTAAGGATGGTGTTTGGTGGGATCCTATGGTGGATAAAACTCCAAAATATTCTGGAAAATCCTTGATTGGAAAATTCCATGGCCTTCAAATATTAAACTATTCCTTTAATGACTATACAAAACATCTAGTCTCTAAATCTTGGGTATCGACCATTTTTTTACCTTTTGGGAAGAGGTTCGATTGCTCTATAATTTCTATCTGAAGAATATTTTAATAGGGTCCTAAATGGGAGATGGTTCTTAGGAACAACCTTTTTATCAATGAATCCATTTTTTATGTGTTTTGATATGTGGTTATAGGTGGTTAAGATAATGTATATACGGTTTAAATTGCCAAGGTTTCCCATGGATATGTGATATGTCAAAGTTCTGAAGGAAATAGACAATTCATTGGGAAGAATGATAGACATTGATGAATCCTTTAAGGTAAGCACCTATCAGACAATGGTTAAAATTTTAGTAAAACTTGGCATTGGTGGAGACTTAACTAAGAGTATGGAGATAGTGGTAGGTCATATTATCCATACTCAATCTTTGGACTACTACAAAACTCGTTTTATATGTGTGTGATGTGATGTCTATCGTCATATTGTGACAAATTATTCTTTACCTTTTGTAGCAAAGGTGTGGTGAAATAAAGCAGGGGTTAGGCAGTCAAAAGACATCATTAAAAAAATATTAATACATTTCAAAGGGAAGCCATGTCACTATGTTTAATTAGTATTCATTTAACATGATTTGGACCAAAGGGAGAGCTTGAAGATGTTATCTATAATCGAAGGTAAGTTATCTAAGATGGAAGTTCAAGAGTTGTAGAATCCCAAAAGGTTCCAGAAGATACTCACTAGGAATGTTGGCTCCAATTTTTTGATTTCTCTATTTAGGCTTGATGAAATCAATATAACATGAAATATCTAATGGAATACATTTAGACCATTTTTCTCCCTGTATAGGGATCTCCGTTGTAACTAACATAGTTTCCTCTATCACTTGAAAAGTGATTCCTACAATAGTTGTACTGACACCAGTAAAATTAAGGGAGAACTGCTTAGTTAGTTGTGCATTATATACTTGAATATTTTCACAGAAACATATGCATATGGAATGTTCAAAGGACACTTCGATCGTTGGGTCCACATTTATTAACTTTAAATCTTGTGGTTCAAACCTCACAACCTTTCTGCTTCTTGTATTTTTTCTTTTACTTTGATAAGTTTCCATGATGTTGGTATATGTCAATTTCACATGCGCAAAAATAGATTGTAATAGCCTCTCTACGCCATGAATAGAAATAGTAACATTTTCACAACGCACAATAAAAGGTAGCAGCAGGAAACTTTGCATGACAAACAAATCAGTGGCAGAAAATTCAGTGCAATGAGAAACTCAATGCAGTAGTAAAAAGAGATAGAAAAATTTGGTGCAACAGTAAAAAGTAATGGAAAACTTTGGAGAAAAAAAAATCACGGTGCAACAGTAAATAGAAATGGGAAACTTTGGCACAGCGAAAATCTTGTCGCGGCAGTAAACAACAACGAGAAACTTGGCCCAGGACTAGGTAATGAGAATTTAGCTCAGAACAAGGAAGGTTGACTGTGAGAAAAACAAATTCATTCTAGAAGCTAATTTGTAATGACCTCCAAGGAAAATTCTTGAACAATGATTTAAAGCAATGGAGGATACACAACAAAATAAAAATAAAATGGATTTATGTAGCGACTAACAACATAGAGTATTTGCGTAGAAAAAGGTTTCAGAGCTTACGGGAAAAACTATGGATGACACAAAAGTTTTGAAAGTGATGAAGAAACATGAAGGGTGATCAATATTTATGCTTGAACAGATAAGGAATGAAATTATGAAAAGGGACAGAAAATCCATGGTGACGAGATGTTTTAAGGTAGGTTAAAGATTTGTGTAGTGAACTCGCACAGCAGGTACTCCTTTCAAGTTTGAAGTGGTAAAAATGATATGGAGTTCTATGATTTTTCACTTTTATGACTTCATGATTAGGTAATGATGACCCATAATATATTTTGACATGACCTTTATCCTAACCACTTGATTCGACCTTGGTACCTAATTTCCACTTTTTCGACATGAGTCAAGACTTTGGAAAGTAAACCTTTACAATTTAAACATGACGAACCTTACACCCTTTTAACAATTTATGGCCAAACTCCTTACTTGAAATTTCAAACCATTCTTTATTTGGTCACTGACCTCATAAAACTTGACTCACAAACTACGACTTGTTTTGGAAGTTTCGATTTTTATAAAGATCAAGACATGACTCTTAATGTTTTTTTACAAACCTCTGACTCTAACTACAAAAATCATGGTTCTAATAGATGGCTCCAATGGGGATGCTATCCTCCCAGTGAGGTATAAAAGAAAAACAGACCAAGTGCCTGACCATTGGTCTTTCTTTGAATCAAAAAATCTAAACTGACAAAACAAAATCATTTACAAAACTCTTTTGAGACAACTTTGACCAAACTCAACATAAACTTAGGGCCTTCACTTCGGGCTTCAATTTTATGTTGAGTATTGATTCGAAATGCTTCATCTGAAAATAAAATGGTTATTTACAATGACATGAAGAGATTGAATTTTTTTTTTAAAAGATATTGTTTGAGAAACCTACCATTCACAGGTCCTCCATCAATAAAATCTCCATTAAGCTCCGGAACAAATATGCATTGTCTCCATGGTATATGCCAATCTTGAATGGTCCCAACCAAAGATGATCAAACTTCCCATGCTTCCCTCTGTCTTCATTCCTTCCGTCTGACTTCAATACCAAATCATTCACCTTGAAATCACCTTCCTTAGTATGTTTGTCAAAATCTCTTTTCATTTTATCTTGGTGCAGTTGTGATTTATTTAAGACCTATTCTCTCATTTGTTGCACATGGATTAATTGTTTTATTCTCCTTAGAGCATCATTTGTTTCATCTTCTTGTTCTTGCAACATTATCATCACTGACATTCCTAATGAGGTAGGAAAATCTTCCCCTATACCATATACAATCTAAAAAGGTGATGTGGAAATAGACCTTTTAGTTGTAATCATGTCATCCCATAACGCATAGATGAGATTTTTGTCCCAAGATTTCTTGCTTTCCTATAAAAGATTCTTAATAGTCTTGGTCAATATTTTGTTGGATGATTCTGCCAACCCATTACCCTATGGGTAATAAGCTATGAAATAGCCAAGAGTTATATTATAGTCACTACAGAATTTCTCCATTTATTGGATTTGAATACTGTTTCATTGTCAGTAATGATCTTGATTTGACAACCAAATCTAGACAAAATATTGATTTCTAAAAATTGAATGATAATGGTATCAGTGGCTTGCCGTGTGGGGACTGCTTCAATCCATTTGGTGAAGTAGTTTGTGGTTGTCAATATCCACCTATGCTAAGTTGAGGATGGAAGATGAATTTATCCTATAAAATCAAGGCCCCATTGCATGAATGGTGCTTAAAAAGATATGGAATTTAAAGGTAAAGGATGCAACTTTATTTTTCCATAAAAAATATGGCATTCATGGCAGTTGGAAACTTCCTTGTATATGTCAGAAAAAATACTAGGCTAATAGAACCCTACCCTTAGTATTTTTTTTTAGTTGTATTCCAATAATGATGGCCCCCACAGTCACCTTTGTGAAACTCTTTGATAGCATTTTTCATTTCTTCCTCCAACAAAAAATTTAGCAATATCCCACCTGGATCTTTCCAATATAGAGAATGGTCCAAAATGCAAAACTTTGTTTCTTTCAACTTATAAAATTTGGCTTTGTTTTTTCTTAACTCAAGAGGGGCTTGTAAATTTCTTAGTACATAAATAATATCAACATACCAAGGAGAATCAAGGAATTTTTGGGATACATGTGGGTGTGTCTCTTCTTATGAATATGTTGATAAATCAACAATAAAATTAATCCCCAAAACATCACAACTAGACTGGGCCATCAACTTTGTAATCCCCTGACCTTTAATCATCTTTGTAGGTTTGATCTCGAGGTCATACTCCAACATAATTGATATCCATTTTCCCCTTCTCCCTTCAGGATCAGTCTTAGTCAAAATATCTTTTACAAAATTGCTAAGCACATAAGCAATGACATCAGAATGCAATATATAAGTTCTAAATTGCTTAAGGGATTTCACCAAGGCATGCATGTTTTTACATGATGTCATACCTTAGTGGGGAGTCTCTCAATGTCCTACTATAATAATATATAGGACTTTCAAAGTTCCTATCATTGTTTTCCAACACAACACCAACAATGGTATGTTCTAAAGAAAAAGAAAACAAGATAAAATATTTTGCAAAATTCAGGTTGGCCAACATTGGAGCTTTGGTCAGTGCCACTTTAATATATTCAAAAGACTTCATAGCTTGAGGAGTCCATTTTATTTCATTTCCTTTCCTGAGCATATATCGTGATACACTTTATGATCTCAGTCAAGTTAGGAATAAACCTTCTCAAAAAATTCACTTTTCCTAGGAAAGACTATACCTCCTTCTTACTCTTGGGTGTGCCAATTTTCAGAATTGCTTCTACTCTTCTGGGGGCTATTTTTATCCCTTCCTTTGAAATGATGTGCCCAATAAATTTTTCTTCTTGCATTCCAAAATTTGACTTTTTGGATTCAATGAGATGCCAAAATTTCTGCATTTCTGGAAAACCCTCCTTAGATGTTTGAGATGTTGATCATTGTAACATCCTTCTCTTGCACACACCTGATTGGACTTATTCTTGAGGACACTTACGTGAAAGTGATATGATTCATTAAATGATTGATTGTTTCAATTATGGATTATGATGATGTTGTGGATATCGTGATATATTGTTTGATTATACTTGTATCGACAGGCAATATTGACTGGTTTCTCTTGAGTGTGCATGATTATGGGTCGATTGAGGATGCCAATGGAATCGATGGACCTCCTTGGACTCTGGATAAAGTCAATAAGTCGTTTTTTTATGGTTTTTGTATTTACGTTATTTCATATGTGACATATGACTCGTATATTATGATGTTGTTATGGATTGCTGACATGTTCTTTGATGGATGCAGGCTGACAAAAGCTTGCTAATAAGACTCACATTTGGAGTAAAGGAGCCACATACGATAACCATAGATATTGAGGGAGAGGTGTTGTAGCATCCCTTCCACATCATACTATAACTCTCGTTATGACTCAAACTATAGGTTAATTATTACTTGAGGGTAGACTGAGACAGTCGCACAGGAAGATTCTAAGGGTCGCGCAATAAGGTAGGGTCCTTATTCCTTAGAGGCCCTTATTCTCCCACAAGGCCATCTGATGGAGTATTGAATCCAAGGGTTTTACATCTACCAAAATAAGTCAAAAGGTGAGTGGCACACTTGGAGCACATAGTGTGTCTTGAAGGGCACGTCCCATAAATGAGACATGAACGAAGGTGAGTGGAACCCTTGGAGAAAGTAGTGCATCATCAAGGGCACGTCATGTTTGTTAACATTGGTGAGTCAATGAACCTAGGTACCTAGAAAAAAACATCTCGTTTTGATCTGGTCAGCCTAAGACAATTGTTGCATGAGTAAAGTCTAAAAATTATAAAGTTCTCTTAAAAACAATTTTTCTAAGCCTAGTTGAATTTAAAGCCTAGGTCTAAGTAGGACATGAGAACTAAAAATTTATTTAAGAAATTAATAAAGGGGGGGACGAAGAAAAGTGGGGGTAAAAATTAAAGGAGGATTTAATTATTTAAAAAGATTAATTGATGTGTATGTGCAAAACTTGCTAATTTCGAACTTAGACACAAAGGGTAAATTAATTTCTAAAAGGGATATGGAACATAGAAGGAATCTAGTGTAGAGAACTTTCCTAAAATGAACTCAACTAAGATTTAAGAAAGGTGTCAATCATAAGGGAATATGAGGGAATAAAGGGCCATTGAGGAGCATTTTTAGGAACTCTTTTAGGTGGGTGAAGGAATTTGAAACTTTATTTAATAAATAAAATAAAATTCTGGTGCGACTAAGGGATCGAGTGACAAGTGTATGGGGGAGAACTTTCCTAGTTAATTTTTAATAAAATGAATTTAATGTGGAAATGAAAGTTCCTCTAAGATGAACTCTATAAAATAAATGGTATTTAAGGGGTGTGGATGACGACCGTTATGTGTAAGCTTACGTTGCCGGAATTTTTCTTGACTAATTTTTCTTGTGGGAGTTGGGATGCCCAACACGAAAAGGGAGTGGTACCTTGACCTTGCAAGGCGAGATGGGAGCTATATTTTTCTTTGGTTTTTGTGTGGGTGGCCCCTTTGCGGCTTGGGGGGATCAGGGGGAAGAAGAGTACCCCTAGTGTTGGCTAGGAGGTATTGGTGAAGTATTGGTGATTATCAAGAGGGAGGGAGAATGGAGCGCAGGTCACTAAAGGATATTTGCAATTTATCTTCGTTCGTCTTGATATTTTCTACTGTATTTTGTTGTATCAAGAGTAAATTGTTAATTAGAATTTTGTGATATTTCTGCAATATTGTGTTGAAATTGGAATTAATTTTACAAAGGTCGTACGTACCTGGTGTGATTCAGATTGATTTTGGAGCTCATTGCCTTTAATTCATTTGGATTCCATAGTTTTTGCACATTTGTTTATGAGTAACCTTTCTATTCTAAGGCACGTTCCTTACTATCCACAACATTACCTAGAATGCCTTCTGTCTAACTCTAAAGAATCTTTCTAGGATTTAAATTGTTATATCATAGTGATGGTCCCAAGCCATTGAAAATTTCTTACTGTTATGCCACTACCCTCTGTGTGTGTAGAAACTAGTTATATCCTGTTGATTGTTGGCATCTCAAAACGTCCTCTGTGAATTTAAGTCTTTTTGGGTTTTGGTTTTGTTTGGGGGTTTTCGTCATTTGAGCTCCATCTCCACCTCCGAGAACATATGTTGTATCAAGTCCTTTAACCAGGTCTTGGATAGAAAACTTCATGTTTGGATACCTTGTTGGGGACTACAGTTCAAAATTGTGTTAAGGATCCATATATAGGTGCCATGGGTTCCCAAGTTGGGTTTGAAGCCAAGTAAAGAGTTTGGAAGTAGTTTCTTTTCGTAGATCATGTTCTGGATTGTAATTCGTTTTCCTCGTGTGCCCACCTCTTGACCCCGACTTGACATAATTCGGGTGTCTAGTTCTCCCTTCATCGATGTTCCTTCTTCAACCAAAGGTGGGTTTCCGAGTGAGCCCATCTCTTTTCTCTTCATTGACATATATGGAGTGCATAGTGCGCCCTCCCCAATAGTTTTCCTATAGCCTATTCTACCCACCAAACTTTTTCCTTGAAATATTTTCCAAGATCTTCCTCATTTCATGACCTTCCCCTTCGTCATTCTCGAGCTCACTTTTAGACTCTTATTGGTGCAAGGAAGTTTCATAATTTAGCTACATAATTTGGTTGTTGGATTGCTGGTGGTCTTCGTGTAAACTCGTTTTCGCGCCCCCTCTCCCTGAGTGTTTGGTGCTTGGTCTTCATGCTTAGCACTTAGTGCTTGACAATGCTTGGTTAGTGGCTTGTCTTGACTTTACCCGTACTGAAAATGTAGTTTCCTCTGGTGGCTCCTTCCTGACAATCACTTGTTTCCTGGAGTTCCTTGCTCCTCCCTGGATGAATTAACTACTTTAGTGTGCCATGAAATTTTTATCAAATGATGGTTTTACACTTTAGATTGCTTGCACAATTGAAAATGATATGTTATGATGAGTTATATGAATGATTCCTCGTGTGCCATGTTTTGATGTTTAGGTTTAATGAAATATTGTGTCGAGGGTGTTTCCTTTATTATGATGTTTTGAACTCCTAACGTAGCTTTAAAAAAAAAATCATCGTTGTGTTGTAACGGCGATGCCATTACATATGGTATCAGAGCGGGTTCAACCCTGCGACTGTGGATAGCCATGCTTTACACTGAATTAATCCCTTGATTAATACTCATTGCTAATTGAATTATTAACCTATCCAAGCGATAATCACAGTTAGACAACGTTGTAGAGATTCACAACGTGATGCTGGGGAAGAAGGCGTGATGCCTCTATAAGCGCCTGCACCCTAGGATTCTAAACCCCAAGGGGGAAGAAAAATTCCCTCAACAGGAGTAGATTGATGTAAGGGATGTGGATGGTATGATAAGGATCTTCTAGGGAAATTTTAGAGGCCTTGACTAACCATCTTCACTGAGTTAACACTAGGGCACCTTTACCCCTGAGGGTCCACAACGTGTCCCAGATAGTAATGGTTGCATTCACAGAAAACTAAAGAAGATTAAGTTCCCTAGTTCACGAGTGCCATGGATGGATCATCTGCCAAGTCATGGCTGGAGATCAAGGAGATGTTCTTCATGCTTCACGATTACGACCTACAGCGTGAAGGTATGCATGGCAGTCTTCAGTGAAAAGGGAGCGCTCTTATATGGTGAAGACTCTCCTACCTCAGCTAAACATGGTCATCGAATCCATGTTAGGGGAGTGGTTTGAGGAACAGTTCCAAGAGAAGTAATTGTCAGAGGAATTCATTGCGAACCAGCTCGATAAGTTTAGTGCCTCATGACAGGGTGGTTGTACGGTGTCAGATTATTAGACCAGATTTAGGGAGCTACTTCGGTATGCCCTGCATCTGAACACGGAGAAGTTGGAGGTCAACAAGTTCGTGTCTAGACTTGACTCCATCTTTCATGGGAAGGCGAGAATATAAATTCCTTGAACATTGCACGATGCATTCCAGTAGGCCTCTTAGATAAGGAATATTTGACTGCGAGAGTCCAGGAAGGACTCCTACAATACCGTCTGGACTAACAACATTTGGTACGCAGCAGCATCAGACATCGTCTAGACCAGACATCTTGGTATCGAGATACTTCTATAGACACCTTGTTCACGACACCATAATGATAGGTTTCTCAGCATAGGGCTACCTACAAATGACCACCGCATCCATGGAAACACCGCTAGAAGCCGAAGTTTAGGATTTTCAGTAGAACGTACCAGGATATTAGGCTGGTGGGCCAACAACTTATATTCTAGGGAAAGGAGTGTTGGACCGAAGGTGGCCAATGGATATGTGGAGAGTCACTTTACCTAAAAAATTGTCTGGTTGAAAGGGCCAGAGTGGTCGAGTCAACAGGACATACTACCATGGCGAAGATGGGTAAGGCCCATAGGATTCATGACCACAGTAAATAACCGCGAGGTTGAGCACTATTCCACTGTGATCGTGGCATCAGGTGCCATCTCCAAACAAAATTTTAGTATTTGTTAGACCCTGGTGCTACGGAGAGCTCTAATTCTAGTACCACGCTGAAGGGATTTAGGTAAGGGAATTCGATAAGATGAGTTTAGATTCGTCGATATGGCTTCAGGCACCAACCAAATGGTTGGAGGAAGGGCTATGAACTGTCTCTTTAAATTGCGGATAGTGTAATGGAGTCTAACCTATGTCACGATCTTAATATATTATGATGACATGATCAGTATGGATTGGTGGGAATTGCATGATGCGATACTCAACGATAAGATGAGGCAGTTGATTTGGACCTACGATGAAGGACAAAGAAGTGTAATTGTAGGAATAAAAATGGGAGTATCCCCAAGGCTTATTTCTTCCCTACAACTACATGAGAGCATCACAAGGATGCAATTTATATGCATACTTAGCATCGAACGTCAAGGGAGTGGAGGAAGGATTAGAATACCTTTCGGTTGTATGAGGGTTTGTGGATGAGATGCCCAGAAGAATTGCCAGGTGTGTCACCTGAAGCCAAGATGGAATTTACTGTCAATCTAAAACTTGGAGCAGAAATGATGGAAAGAAAGCCTTATCGGATGTCGAACCCTAAGTTAGAAGAGTTGAAAGTGCAACTGATGGAGTTGTTGGACCTAGGACTTATATGTCCAAGTGTATTGCCTTGAGGTGCTCTGGTTAATTTCATACGGAAGAAGGATGGGTCGTGGAGACTCTTCTTGACTATCGTCGAGTATTCCTTGATGAAATTTTGATACTTTCTCATATGACGAAAGATCAGGACAAACTTTTACGATTGGTACTACAGTGTTGCGAGAGAACAAATTATGGGAAGTGATCGAAATGCTATCGAGGATTCATTGTTTAGGGCATGTTTTCTCCGACGAAGGTATCTCTATGGATCTAACAAAGGTAGAGGATATTATGGAATTTCTTGTACCTACAAACATCCTATAAGTATTTATATTCATGGGTTTAGAGAGATATTATCGATGGTTCATCAAGGGTTTTTCGAAGATAGCAATCTGATTACGGAATTGCAGAAGAAGAACAAGAAGTTGTGTGGACCGAGAAATGCATGGAAGAATTTTGAAGACTCAAAGAGTTGTTGACGACAACGCCGATACTAATTTTCCCTGACATGTTCGAGGACTTCTTGGTGTGCAGTGATGCATCCAAAGAAGGCTTAGGAAGAGTCTTGATAAAAGACAATCGAGTGATCACTTACACCTCAAGAAAGATAAGAAGTCATGAGGAGAACTACACGACGCATGATTTGGAGTTATTATCCATTGTGTGTGCCCTAAGAATGTGGAGACACTACCTCATTGGATGAAAATTTGAACTAATAATGGACCATTGTGGTTTACAACACATTTTTACCCAATGCGACTTGAATGCACACTAAAAGGTGTTGGTCATAAATGATTAGCAAGTATGATTTCAAGATTACCTACATAAAGGGAATAGTGAACAGAGTGGAAGACATGTTAAGTCGGAGCCCACGCATATTTTAGTGATACCTCTTTAAATGAATCTATGTGAAAATATTCTAACTACAACACGACGCTCACTAGTATAAAGAGGGTAAGGAATGTTTTCGGGCAAGACACCTTGTTGGTACCAAAATTGAGGGATATTGTGTACAATGATGGATCCTTGAGATATAGTAACTGGATTTACTTATATCCCAATGATGAATTGAGAATTTTTTATCTTATATGGAGCTCATAGAGCAGTGTACATGGCTCATCCAGGAGTCATGAAGATGAGGACATACCTTAAGCCCTTATTCTTATGGAAGGGATAAAGGAAGACATCATCAACTGTGTGGTGAGATGTTTAGAAGGGAGGTAGGTGAAGGATGAATATAGACATCCAACAGGATAGTTACAGCCACACACTATTCTAGAATCAAAATCAGAGGTCATTTTGATGGAATTCTTTGGGGAATGTGTCATTGATGGCAAGGAGGCACAACTCGAATTTTCATAATAGTTGACACTCTGATGAAGAGTTCTAATTTTGAGCCTGTGCATATGACGCATCAGGAACCCGGTGTAGCTATATTTTATATCAGCGAGATATTGAGGCTACCAAATGTACCAAGGGATCATATCCGATCGAGGATCGATGTTTACAGGACGATTTTGGACTACTTTCCAAGAGGCCTTAGGAACCCCACTAAACTTTAGTACCTCGTATAAACCAAAGATAGATAGGAAGATATAACGAATAAACCTAACTTGGAAGTTTGTGTTGCGTATGCATGTGTTTGACCAACATAAACGTTGGGAATAGTTCTTTCCATCGGTAGAGTTGGCTTACAACAACAGCTATCAAAGCACAATTAAGATGGTGCCATGTGAGTTTCTTTATGGGTGACCATGTCAAACACCTTTGAGTTTGGATCAACTCAAGAATGGGGTCTTGGTAGGACGAGAAGTGATCGAATAATTGAAGGAACAAATGAAAATGATACGAGATTGGATGGAAGAAATGCAAGATCGACAGAAGGGTTGTTTATGTACATCGCGTCGACCATAATTATGAAGGGCCTAATGGCTAGGCATGCCTCATTCTTAGAGGCATTGTGTGATATTTATCTTGTATCTATGTGTGACTTTAGGTCAGTGATCCTATGCATGAGATGGAATGTGTTCTTGGTGGATGTTGGGCAAGGGTGCACTCACGGCAGAGCCAACCCAATTTCTGGATCATCACATTCGACAACTATGGCGTCGAACTGTCGATCAGGTCAAGGTCCAAGAGAACAATTATAGTCCACACTCGGCTACTTGGGCGGACACATGATATGCATCAACAGTTTCTATTTTTTTTTATGTCTAGACCCTTTGATATTGTCAGATGCTTTATTTTTTCACATGTATACTATGAAACTTCAAGACAAAGTTTAAAACAAGAGGGGGTGTATGTAACATTCTTCTCTTATGCACACCTGAATGGAATTATTCTTGAGGAAACTTGTGTGCAAGTGATCTGATTCATTATATGACTGACTATTTTTCTTATGGATTATGATGTTGTTGCGGATATGATGATATTTGTTTTTACTATACTTGTATCGACAGGTGTTATTCATTGGTTTCTCCTGAGTGTGCAGGACTTTGGGTCAATTGAGGATGCTAATGGAATTTATGGAACCCCTTGGACTATGGATAGAGTCAAGGAGTGGACTGTTTATGTTTTCATATTTATGTTATTGCATATGTGACATATGACTGGTATATTATGATTTTGTTATGGATCACTGACATGTTCATTGATGGATGCAGGATAATTAAACTTTTCTAATCAAACTCACATTTGGAGTAAATGTGCCACGCACGACAACTAGAGATACTGAGGGAGAGGTATAGTAGTAGCCCTGCCACAGCCTACGAGCACTCCCACCATGACTCAAAATGTAGGTTAACAATTACCTAGTTCAAGATATCCTCGATGTCGTGAGGGCATAATGAGACAGTCGCTCACGAATATTCTAAGGGGCGCACAATAAGACAGGGTCCTTATTCCTTAGAGGTTTTTAGTCTCCCACAATGTCATCTAATGGAGTATTGACTCCAAGGGTTTGACGTCTACCAAAATCAATCAAAAAATGAGTGGCACCCTTGGAGCATGTAGTGTGTCTTAAAGGGAACGTCGCATAAATGAAACATGAATGAAGGTGAGTGGCACCCTTGGAGCATGTAGTGTGTCTTGAAGGGCATGTCACGGTTGTTAACATTGGTGAGTCAATGAACCTAGGTACCTAGAAAACAACATCTCATTTTGAGTTGGTCAGCCTAAGACAATTGTTGCATGACTAAATTCTAAAAATTATAAAATAACCTTAAAAACAATTGCGCTATAGTTGAATTTAAAGCCTAGGTCTAAGAAGGACATAAGAACTAAAAAATTATTTAAGCAATGAATAAAGGGGGGGATGAAGAAAAGTAGGGGTAAAAATTAAATCTAAAAATTAAAGGAGGATTTAATTATTTAAAAATATTAATTGTTGTCTATGTGAAAAACTTGCTAATTTCGAACGTAGACAAAAAGGGGAAATTAATTGCTAAAAGGGATATGGAACATAGAAGGAATATACTATAGAGAACTTTCCTAAAATGAACTCAACTAAGATTTATGAAAGGTGTCAGTCATTAAGGGAATGTGATGGAATAAAGGGGCATCGAGGAGATTTTTTAGGAACACTTTTAGGTGGGTGAAGGAATTTGGCAACTTAATTTAATAAATAAAATAAAATTTTGGTGCAACTAAGGGATCAAGTGACAAGTGTATGGGAGAGAATTTTCCTAGTTAATTTTTAATAAAACAAAATTAATGTGCAAATTAAAGTGTCTCTAAGATGAACTGATCCGAATTTATGTAGGAACACAATGAAATACATCAATACACATCAATGTAGAGATGCAGCGGAAATAAGACTTCATTTCATTAATAACAAATGACTGAAATATGCTTACAGAGAGAATGGGAATAACTAGCTAGGGCTCTGGTAGCTTATCTTTGACAAGAGATGTACTGACCTCTGAATTGTGTTACAATGAGGCTCGAAGGCCTATTATTATTAAGAAACAATGGAAAAACCTAAACATCCAAAGACTTAACCCTAGGAGATGAAACGCCAAGACTATGGGCCCCGTTTGGGTAAGTTGGTACATCAACTTCCCGGGGACGTAACTTTTGGCATACGATCTTCGTTTGACGCATTCCATACCTCGTTAGAAATATCTATCTGAGGAATGCAAATTTTGGGTGAGAAACATCAATCTACAATCCATGTTTCTCCTCATTTTTCCAAGAAACATAGTTTAAGGCCTCAAAACGGATCCGAAAGTTCAGGACCCGAAAAACTGCTAAAAATAGTAAACTGTGCAGAAACTAAAAAAATGAAAGAAACAATGGTGGGGGTCCAAGTGGAATAGGTGGGTGGCCACCAATATCCACCTGGATCATTCTTCCCCCCTTAGGAAGCAATGGTCCCCATTGCGTTGAGTTCCTCCATGAGATGAGGAAACTTCTACTGAACTTGGTCCTTGGTGCGCCACTTGCCTTGGTGAAGGAGTTGGCCTGCTTTGACAACTCGATATAGAGGTATCCTTTGTTTTCGAGTGTGCTTGATCTATGTATCCATGATCTAATCAGTTCTGGCTTGTTCCATGTATTATGGATTTAACTCTGTTGGTGTGAGTTGTTTTGCCATGTTGAATATGTCTAGTAGAGGTGGAAAGTAACACTGAAGGCGGTCCACATTAAACACTGGGTGAAGACCAAGGAATGGTGGAATGTTGAGCTCAAATGCATTTTCCTCTACAACCTTGGTGAGGGTGTATGACCCATATCGGAGCGGACGAAGCTTGCAGTGGGGTCCAGCGAGGTGCTCCTTTTGCAAATGCATCCACACTTTGTTGCCCACCTGGAAGTTGTGTGGCACCCGATGTTGATCATGTCGCTGCCTGTACTTACCATTGGCTCTATCCAAGATCTCATGAACCTATTGGAGGATGTGTTGAATGTGCTCAATCAAGTTGTTTTCCTTGTCAGAATCATACTAGAAATGAGTTGAATCTTTTTAAGTAGCCACAAATGGCATGGCTATGTCAATGGGACATAGTGGCTGGAATCCCAAGCCCACTTGAAAAGGGTTGTGGCTGGTTCAGCTATGGAGAGCCCAGTTGTAAATATGTTGTACATAGGGGATTATCTCATCCCACGTGTGTGGATGCTTTGAATTGTACATGCACAGAATGTGTACGATCATCCGGTTGACAACCTCTGTCTGACCATCAGTTTGCGAATGGAAAGTTGTGGACTTGGTGAGCTTGGTGTTCAGCATCAACCAGAGGCTGGACAATAATGTACCGAGGAACCTATTATCCCAATCTGAGATGATAGACTATGGGATCCCAAAGTGTACCCACACTCATTCAAAGAAGAGTTTAGTAGTGGCTTCTGCTATGATATTCTTCTTGCAGGCCATCATAATGGACATCTT
>SNQJ01S0024299.1:146783-159025 GCA_010110895.2 Picea sitchensis
GTCAGAGGCATCTGTCTTGATCTCAAATGGTTGTTGCAAGTCTGGTAATGTGAGCACTAGTGCAGAGAAGAGGTGATGCTTCAACTCCCCGAACGCCTTCTATTGAGATTTAGACCAAAAGAATTTTTCTTTAGCTCCTCCCTTGGTGACTTGACTCAAGAGCCAAGTGATATGAGAGAATCCCAACAAAAACCT
The DNA here is from genome assembly GCA_010110895.2 of Picea sitchensis. Taxonomy (NCBI): domain Eukaryota; kingdom Viridiplantae; phylum Streptophyta; class Pinopsida; order Pinales; family Pinaceae; genus Picea; species Picea sitchensis. The sequence continues at coordinate 146,979 of SNQJ01S0024299.1, forward strand.
GTGGTATAAATTGGCAAGACCCGAAAAGCTACGGAGCTCTGTTAGGGTGGTTGGGGCTGGCCAATCTCGAATGACTAGAATCTTTGTTGGATCCACATGCACCCCACGCTCATCAATAATGTATCCCAGCTACTGATCTTGGGTGATGCAAGAGCATCGTGTCAAGCGCATAGAGGCGGTACAATTCAACACGTGCGATTTCTTCCAGAACTTCAACGTGGGTAGTTACAATGGATTTCGGGATTTGCCTCCACTCAATGCCAGAAGTCACCTTTTGAGGCATGCTTGAATCGGTGTCGAATTACCCTTTGAAGCAAGGTTTTGAAATTGTAAACAGAGCAGAAGTTTCCACTTCAGCTCTGGAATGCGACCGATCTAAGATAGCGTAGGTTGAATTATAGAGTAGGCAAGTAGCCAGGGGGAAAAACCCAAGAAACATTTTGATTTATGTAGAAGTTTGTACAATCAGTTAGAGAAGGGCAGAGAGATGGAATACAGAGAGAAATCAGTTGTAGGAGAAAAACTGTGAGTGAGCAGGAAAACTCAATGTATTTGAGTGATTGTAATTTTGAATGTACTCAGTAATCTATTGGGCACTTGTGAATATAACATAATGGAAAGTTGACCCAAATGTGTGATGTTTGGACTATGTGCATTTTCTTGTTATTTTCTGTTTTCGTGAACAAGTGGATGGAACTGTGAATTTTCCCAGTTTAAATTCTTTCTCTTCATTGGAAGCTCTGCAAGGTGTGCATCGAGCCAGAGAGGAACACCATGGATGTGAGTTATAGAAATCCCTCAAATGCAAGGAGTGCGTGGGAGATCGAAGTCTGAACCAAACAAAGCTCAGGAGGAAGAACACTTCGAAATTGTTATCGAGATCCAAGAACTCATTCCCTAGAAGAGGTGAAGACCGAGTCTTCGAAGACTTAGAAAATTTCCTAAGTCTGAAGTGAGTAAAAGATCAGGAGGAAGGACATTGTCGAGCATTGGGTCGTGGTGGAAAATCCCGTAGACCGTCCGATTTGAGGAAGGAGCTTAGACTTTAACACTACATAGATCTAGGAGGGGAGATTCCAGAGACCTATATGGACAGTGGAGGGTCCTCGAGGAAAATTTCCAAAACCATGCAGGCCGTTGGATCAGGTGGATTTGTGAGGATGTTAGTGGCGAGTACTTCTTGACGCCCAAATATTGGGAGAAGTAGCGACCGTTGATCACAAGCAGATCTGGACTATTGGTCCATTTCGAGATTCTGGGTACCACAAGTTGGAAAGACAGAGACTCTTGTCTTTCAGAATCCCAAACCAAGAAATCATGAAGTCACAATTCGACAGGAGCCATCGATCCCAGGGATTTTTGTGAGCCATTGATTGAACGCCAGGATATTTGGCATTTCGGCGTTTCGGCAACCGGGGGCTCAAAGAGTGAAGGGAAGGGATGCTTCACTTGTGAAGTCTCGGTCCCCGGTATTTTAGAATTTTGTATCTCAGGAGTTGAAGAGTCAAGGAACTTGCATCAGGATCCGCAAAGTCGCGAAATCCAAAATTACTTTTCGGTAAAAGTCTCGATCAACCCTTTCGACATTTTGGCATTTCGGTCACCGGGGGTTCCAAGGGGTAGAGATATCCCTTGTAACCGTATTTCCTGAAATCGTGAAGCCCAAAGTCGCGGTTCGCAAAAACCTGTAGGATAAGGCGCTGAGACATTTCGGATTTTCGACAACCAGAGACTCCAATGAACAAGGATACTCCTTGTGTCCTGATTTCATGAAACGTGAAATCTAGAAGGAACAAGCGTCGGGACATTTCGGCATTTCGGTTACCGGAGATTCGAAAGGCAAAGGATTGGGACGCTTACATCATGATTCCCCTAATCGCGAAACCCCAAAACGTGAAGGTGTGGAGCGTTAAGGGAGGATCCCCTTTTCTGCATTCCGGGAACCAGGTATTCAAGGGGCCAGGGGCCATGAAATAGAGAATACCGATTCGTAAAATCGTGAAACTCTGAAACACGAAAGAATTGTGGCCTAAGTATTGGATCATAGAACGAGATCACCAGATAAGAAGGGACCTATGTGTTCGCTTGAAGGGTTCCATCTTGGAACCATAACAACCATTTCAGCTCCCGAACTAGAAGATCGTGATCGAGAGGTTGCGCAGCCCTGAGGAGGGATAGGGGGTCTGCATCAGGTGGTATCAGAGCACCAGTTTTTCATATGTAGACTTCAAGCAAAGGAGGAAAAAGAGGAGACAGAGAAATCAGAGTTGTATTATGTGTGTGACAAGCAGTCAACACAATGTCGCCAAGAAGACGAGATCCTCCCTTAGTCAACCATGATGTAGAGAGGTAGATGCGAGAGCTTCACGCCCGAATGGAAACGATGGAAGCAACACAGAGAAGAGAACTTGACATTGGGGATGTCAGTGATGCAGAAAGTGAAGAGGTTGAGGTTGAAGAAGCTGTAGGGGAGGATGTTGCAAAAGAATGGTTGTTGACAGCAGTTGCCAGATTAGGAGGCAGAGCTAAGATAGAGGTTCCCATGTATGAGGGAAGTCTAGATGTTGAAGAACTGTTGGAATGGATAAGGTCCATGGAAAAACACTTCGACTATGAAGATGTGGATGAGGAGAAGAAGGTGAAGAAAGAAATCACCAGACTAAAATGGCATGCAACACTGTGGTGGGATGAACTGCAGGCTGACAGGAGAAGCAAAGGAAAACAAAGGATAAAGAGTTGGGACAGGATGATAGCTAAATTGAAGGCTAAGTTCATACCCAAAGACTACTAGATCAATCTGTTTGGGAAGCTACAGAACCTAAGAAAGAAAGGGAAGACAGTCAAGGAGTACACCGAGGAGTTCTACTAGCTGAAAATCAGAACTGGACAAAGGGAGAGAGACGAAGAGAAAGTCTCCAGATATATAAATGGCTTGAAATATGAAATCTAGGACGAGCTTAGCATGATGTCAGTTAGAACCGTGGAGGATTCTTATCAATTTGCATTGAAGGCAGAGGAGAACCTGGCTAGAAAACAGAACCAGCGAGGAAGAGGTAAAAGATTAGTCCCAAGAAAAAGCAAGGGATTTAACCATGACAAAACACATCAGCCTAAGGATGAGGTTGAGAAACCACACAATCATCCAGAATGAGGAGGAAGTTCACGAGGGAGACAGAGTGGTGGAAGAAACTCTTCTAGAGGAAGAGGCAGAGGAAGAGTAAGATGTTATGCCTATGGAAAGATAGGGCACGTGTCTTGGGAATGTCCCGAGAAGAAGAAGGAAGGAGGAGAAGCTCACATTTCAGAAGCAAGGTGAAGAGATGTTGAGGCAGAAGGAGCAGAGGATGGAGCATCCCTGATGTTGAGAAAAGTTCTCTTGAAACCAAAGGCAGGAGTTGAGAAGCCAGTGCAAAGAAACAATCTCTTCAAGACAACTTGCAAGACTAAGGACAAAGTGTGCAAGGTGATCATTAATAGTGGGAGTACTGACAATCTAGTATCCACAGAGATGGTGGAGAAACTGGAGTTGAAGACAACTACACATCCAAGGCCATACAAAGTCTCATGGATGAAAAAATGACACTAGGTAACAATCGATAAGCAATGTCTGGTTGAAATTAAGATAGGAGGATATAAAGATAAAATCCTATGTGATGTAATCCCCATGGATGTATGTCACATTTTGTTGGGAAGACCATGGCAGTTTGACAGAAACGTCATTCACGATGGAAGGAAGAATACATATACATTGGAGAAGAATGGTAGGACACATATGTTACTACCAATGGAGGAGAAGAGATTGAAAGAGGAAGCCAGCACAAGCATGCTTCTCATGAGTGGGAAGGAACTCCTGAAAGAAGTCAAGGAAGAAAAGGAGGTGTAGTTCACTATAGTGAGGAATCCCATAGTCATCCTTACAAGTACATCAATGGGTAATTTGCCTGAAGAAGTTCAGGAGCTACTAGATAATTTTGTTGATATAGTGGTGGATGAGCTGTCAAACTCATTGCCACCCATTAGGAGTATCAGTCATCATATCAAATTGATACCAGGAGCAAGCCTACTAAATAAGGCAGCGTACAGATTAACACCTCGAGAAAATGAGGAGGTCAAGAAACAAGTCCAAGAATTGTTGGATAAGGGTTTGGTCAGAGAAATTTTGAGCCCATGCATAGTACCAACTGTGTTAAGCCCAAAGAAAGATGGAGGATGGAGAATGTGCACAAACTTGGGAGCCATCAACATGATCACCATCAGTTATAGATTTCCTTTACCGAGAATGGATGATTTAATGGATTGCTTAAGTGGAGAAAATTTCTTTTCTAAGATAGATCTGAAAAGTGGATATCACCAGATCAAGATGAGAGAAGGTGATGAATGGAAAACAACCTTTAAGACGAATGAAGGTTTGTATGAGTCATTGGTTATGGCATTTGTCTTAACGAATGCCCCGAGTACTTTTATGAGGTTGATGAATTAAATTCTGAAATATTTCATTGGCAAGTTCGTGGTTGTATATCTAGACGATATACTGATCTTTAGTAGGACTAAAGAGGAGCATTTGAGGCACCTAACGCTAGTAATGAGGAGGCTACAATAGGAGAAGTTGCTGATCAATTTGAAAAAATCCTCTTTTATGAAGATAGAACTCATTTATTTGGGTTTCGTGATCTCTTCGAATGAACTGAAGATGGATCCAGAGAAGGTGAAAGCGATCAGAGAATGGCCATCACCAAGGAGCATGTTCGAGGTAAGTATATTTCATGGTTTAGCGAGTTTCTACATAAAGTTCATTAGAGACTTCAGTGGGATTTGTGAACCCATGATGGATACATTGAAGACGTGGCACAAGTCGTTTAAATGGACAGAGGAGGCTAAAAGAAGCTTCAACATACTGAAGGAGACAATAACAGAACGACCAATTCTGGTCTTGCCAAATTTTGGGAAGACATTTCAGGTAAGATGTGATGCAAGTGGGGTTGCAATAGGAGAAATTTTGAGTTAGGATAATCGACCTATTGCCTATTTTAGTGAGAAGATGAATGAGACTAAGAGTAAATACTCCACATATGACAAGGAGTTCTATGCCATAATTCAAGCATTGAAGAAATGGAGACATTATCTTGTCCCGCAGGAATTTGTCTTGTATAGTGATAACCAAGCTTTACAATTCATAACCCAACAAGAAAACCTGAATCAGAGGCATGCAAAATGGGTTGAATTTATGAAAAAATTTACTTTTGTCATAAAACATATTTCTGGGAATGCTAACAAGGTTGTTGATGCGTTAAGCAAGAGATGTTTGATTATACAGGAATTCTAGGTGAAGACCTTGGGGTTTGAACACCTTAAGGACATGTATCATGATGATATAGACTTCAAGGAGGCCTATGAATCATGTACAAGCCCTGTACTGAGAGATATAAGTCATTGGATAGAGTATCAGGTTTAGGAAGGGTTGTTGTTCAGAGGAAATAAATTGTGCATACCAAGATTCTCAATGAGGGACAATCTTCTGAAGGAGAAGCATAGTGGAGGATTGGCTGGACATTTTGGTCATGATAAAACATTTGCACAGTTGAGCAGTTCATACTATTGGCCAGGTATGAGAACAGAGGTGATAAATTTGTGAACAGATGTAGGATCTGACAACATGCAAAGGGGAAGAGACAGAACACTAGATTGTATCAACCATTGCCAATACCAGAGAGGCCTTGGGATGCAATAAGCATGGATTTCATGTTGGGATTGCCAAGAACACAAAGGGGATTAGATTCCATATTTTTGGTGGTGGATAGGTTTTCAAATATTACACATTTCATCCCATTCCATAAGACCAGTGATGCAACACATGTTGCAAATCTGTTTTTCAAAGAAGTTGTGAGACTTCACAGACTACCTAGGAGCATTGTCTCAGACAGAGACACAAAATTTGTTGGTCACTTTTGGAGGATGTTGTGGAGGAAGATGGGGACAGATTTTTCCTTCAACTTAGCTTATCACCCTCAGACAGATGGGTAGACTGAGGTGGTAAATAAAAGTTTGGGGAACTTATTGAGAAGTCTGGTTACTGAACACCATAACCAATGGGATCAGATTCTGCCACAAGTAGAATTTGCATACAATGACTCACCAAACAGGAGCACTAGAAGGATCCCATTCCAAATAATCTATGGAATGAAACCCAGGGGAGTGTATGAATTAAGGGACTTGGAACAGGGTGAGATCAGAAGCATTGGAGCAGAGGATTTTGCTGATGAGATGCAAAAACTCCATGGCCAAATCAGAAAATAATTGTAGAATTCCAATCAGAAATACAAGAAAAGAGCTTATTAGCATTGCAGGGAACTTCAATTTGAAGTGGGAGATTAGGTTTTAGCACATCTTAGGAAGGAAAGGTTCCCCAGGGGAACATATAACAAATTGAAGATGAAGAAAATAGGACCTTGTAAGATCTTGAGGAAGTTTGATGCAAACGCTTATGAGATCAAAATGCTAGATGATGTGGGTATTTCACCCATATTCAATGTTTCAGACCTCTATCCCTATAGGAAAGACGACACAGAAGAAGTAGAAGATCAAGGAAAGATTCAATGGGAGAAACAGATGCCTGTGGCAGAAAAGCCGCAGATGGAGAAGATTTTGGATTAGAGGATTGGCAAGAAGACTAGGAGGAAGACTTATTTTGAGTATCTAGTCAAATGGAAGGGAGACCCAATCAAAGATGTCAGTTGGGAAAATGAAGTTTCTATCCAGAAGTAGGGAAACTCAGTAGAGGATCTCATGGAAAGGAATCCATGAATTTTTTTCGAGGGGAGTATGATGCAAGAGAATCATGTCAAGCACGTAGAGGTGGGACCATTCAACACGTGGGAGTTATTATAGAACTTTGATGTGGGAAGCTACAACATATTTCGGGATCCACCTCCACTCAGCGCCAAAAGTCAGCTTTTGAGGCACGCTTGAACCAGTGTCGAATTACCCTTTGAAGCAAAGTTTTGAAATTGTAAACAGAGCAGAAGTTTCCACTTTGGATCTGGAATGCGACCGATCTAAGATAGGGTAGGTTGAATTATAGAGTAGGCAAGTAGCCAGGGGGAAAATCCCTAGAAATGTTTTGAGTTATGTAGAAGTTTGTACAATCCATTAGAGAAGGGAAGAGAGATGGAATACAGAGAGAAATCAGTTGTAGGAGAAAAACTGCAAGTGAGGAGGAAAACTCAATGTCTTTGAGTGATTGTAATTTTGAATGTACTCTATAATCCATTGGGAACTTCTGAATATAACAGAATGGAAAATTGACCGAAATGTGTGATGTTTGGACTGTGTGCATTTTCCTGTTATTTTCTGTTCTCATGAACAAGTGGATGGAACTGTGAATTTTTCCAGTTTCAATTGTTTCTCTTCATTGGAAGCTCTACAAGGTGTGCATCAAGCTAGAGAGGAACACCGTGGATCTGAGTTATCGAAATACCTCAAACACAAGGAGTGTGCGGGAGATCGAAGTCTGAACCAGACGAAGTTCAAGAGGAATAACACTTCGGAAGTGTTATTGAGATCCAGGAACTCATTCCTTAGAAGAGGTGAAGACCAAATCTTCGAAGACTTAGAAAATTTCCTAAGTCTAAAGTGAGTAAAAGATCAAGAGGAAGGATGCCATCGAGCATTGGTTCGTGGTGGAAAATCCCGCGGACTGTCCAATTTGAGGAAGGAGCGCAGACTTTAACATTGCGTAGATTTGGGAGGGGAGATCCCGGAGACCTAGACGGATGGTAGAGGGTCCTCGAGGACAAATACCGAAACATCGCAGGCCGTTGGATCAGGTGGAGCTGCGAGGAGGTGAGTGGCGAGGACTTCTTGACGCCCAAATCTTGGGAGAACTAGCGATCGTTGATCGCAAGCAAATCTGGATTGTTGGTCCATTTCGGGATTCTGGGTTTTGCGAGTTGGAAAGACAGAGACTCTTGTCTTTCAGAATCTCGAACCGTGAAATCATGAAGTCGCAATTCAATAGGAGTCGTCGATCCTAGGGATTGTTGTGAGCCATTGATCGAATGCCAAGATATTTTGGCATTTCGACGTTTTGGAAACCAGGGGCTCAAAGAGTGAAGGGACAGGACGCTTGACTTGTGAAGTCCCGGTCCTCAGTATTTCAGCATTTCGGATCTTAGGAGTTGAAGAGTCAAGGAACTTCCATCAAGATCCGTGAAGTCATAAAATTCGAAATTCCTTTTCGGTAAAAGTCCTGATCATCCCTTTCGACATTTTGGCATTTTGGTCACCGAGGGTTCCAAGGGGCAGATATATCCCTTGTAACCGAATTTCCTGAAATCGCGAAGCCTGAAGTCGCGGTTTGCAAAAACCCGGAGGATAAGGCGCTGAGACATTTTGTCTTTTCGACAATCGGAGACTCCAAAGAACAAGGATACTCCTTATGTCCTAATTTCGAGAAATGCGAAATCTCGAAAGAACAAGTGTTGGGACATTTCATCATTTCAGTTACCGGAGATTTGAAAGGCAAAGTTGTGGGACACTTACATGGCGATTCTCAGAATCATGAAACCCAAAAACGTGAAGGTGCGGAGCGTTAAGGGAGGATCCCCTTTTCGGCATTCTAGGAACTAGGTATTCAAGGCGTTAGGGGCCATGAAATAGAGAATCTCGATTCGTGAAATCGCGAAACTCTGAAACGCGAAAGAATTGTGGCCTAAGTCTTGGGTCATAGCCTGAGATCACCAAATAAGAAGGGACTTGTGTGTTTTCTCGAAGGGTTCTAGCTTGGAACCAGAAGAGCCATTTCGACTCCCAAACCAGAAGATCCTGACCGGGAGGCACGCAATCCTAAGGAGGGATAAGGGGTCTGCATCACTTGGTCATGCCAAAAGTTCATTTCTCCGAATTGGCACACAACTTGTGTTGCCACAGTGTTTGGAGGACCTGTTGGATGTGGTGGAGGTTCTCTTCCCAAGTCTAGCTGAAGATTAGAATGTCATCTAAGTACACAACTACAAATGAGTTGGTGAATGGCCACAGGATGTCGTCCATTAGCCTCATGAAAGTTGCAGGGGCATTTGTCAACCCAAAAGGCATGACCAACCATTCAAAAAGGCCCTCCTTGGATTTGAATGCAGTCTTCCACACATCAGAGGGTTCAATTGGTACCTGGTGATACCCAGACTTCAAGTCAATCTTGCTGAAATATTATGCCCGTTTGAGTTGGTCCAGAAGGTCATCAATCTGTGGGATCGGGTACCTATTCCGGACAGTGATCTTGTTCAATGCCCTATAGTTAATGTAGAGTCTCCAATTCCCATCCTTCTTTTCGACCAACACTATCGGGCTCCCACAGGGCGATGAAATCAGCCGGATGTGACCTTTCTGCAACAGATCCTGAATCTGCCTCTTGATTTCATCATTCTCCATAATAGAGTGTCGATAGATGGTTCCATTATGGAGTGGCACACATAGCGTCATATCGATGGGGTGTTTGACCTGGTAGTGTAGAGGCACCCCTACGGGGGAGGTGAATATGTCCTCATACTCCTCCATGACCTTATCCATCTGTTGTTTTCATGCAGCGGGGCCCTGTCTGGAGGTCATGGCCACACTCTTCCTCTTTCCCTGAGGGCGGATCATCAGGAAAATAAATTTCCTAGTTTTGGAAATGAGCTTACTGTATTGTTTTGAAGTAACCAAAGAGATGGTGGTAGGCGGTGCTATCTCTGGTATCCTGTGCAAATTATTGCCCAAACTAATAATAACAACACGAGGCCTAGACTCATACACAACATGTCGATTCCACAAGTATAGTTGGCCTAATATAACATCAAAAACATCAAGAGGAGCAATGTCACATAATACCTCATCTATGAAGGGCTTGATGCTATAGGGAAGGTGACATTGTTGACTGACGCAGCGGTCCTGTCCTTGGTGAAACCACCCGATGGTGTATGGTTGTGGGTGTGTTGTGGTCGGCAAGCCCAGCCGCTTCACAACCTCTACCGAGATGAGGTTATTTTGGCTCCCGCTGTCGACAATGAACTGCAACGGGGAACCCTTTACCCACATCTTGGAATGGAAGAGACGCTCTGCCTCCTCTAGATCTTCTGGTTCCTCCTTCTGGATCTTTGTGGTGTCAATGATGGCGTTGGGCTCCGCATCGATAATCTGCTTCCCCCTATCATTCCCCTTGTCAGGTTCTGATTCAGAGTCAGAGAATTGACGTAGACCTATCGTCCCTCGGGCCGAGATCTACTCACAGGATCGTTCTTTATCTCCCCCAAGCCATATTAGCTCTTTTGATTCCTCGCTGGAATCTTAATTCAATATATCCATAGGTCCTTTTCACAGCTCGCAATCTCGCGCGTTTGCGAGTCATGACTCCCGACTCTTCATCTCCAATCTCGTGATACCTAAGATCATGAAATGGGTATAGCTCTTCTTCCATTAGCATCCTCTATGTGTGACCACCGACTAAGCTTCACGCAAGCTCCTCTTTCTACTGATCACTTCACATGTTGTGGCATCCAATCTTGGCACCTTCCTTTCATGAAATCTCGAGAAGCGATGCTTGAATTTTCTCCTTGCGTTCTCGCTACTCGCGACTTCATGAGTTGAAGGGTTGAAATCTCGTTCCCTTATCTCACAAATCCCCGAGACACAATAGGTCAACNACGGGGTGTTGACTCCTTCCAATAGGTGACGAGTGTCCACCTATCTATTTTCTCGAGCCCACCTTGTGGTTCTGCCACGTGTTTGCACTTGTGCCTTGGCTCTCGGCACTTCGCGACTTCTGATGTCCAAAGCCACTCCTTTCAACCTCCAAACCGCCGAATGCGTGAAATGTGATGGGGCTCCTGATCCAACAGTCCTCCCGTGACCTGGATCTGACGGCTATCCTCGTTCCTCGCGATTTCGTGACTTCGCGGCTTGGAGCACCCAACTCTTGGGCTCTCACCCTGCGAACCTCCAAGTTCACGAGATCCCTAGATCTCTGCCACCTGTCCTCCTTCGATGGACGGATGTGACTTTCTCATGACTTCGCCACTCACGAAGTTGAAGGACTTCCCTTTATGACCTCCAATGTTTGAATCCACGATATGGGTGATTTCGTGACACAAATCCTCCTTCTAACGGATGACTGAGATTCTTTCGCGGTTTCGTGACTTCGGGACTTTTGGGACAAAAGTATCGACCTCTTATCCTCCGATATGACAAAATGCCAAAATTCTGACATGTCATCAACGCAGGTCCCACGATGGAACTTCCCTCCTTTTTGGAGTTTCGGACTTTGCAAATCCTGATGCTAAGCTTTCGTCTCTTCAACCCACGAAACCCCGAAATACTGAGTTCCGATGTGCTTCACCAATAACTGGTCCACACAAACCCTTTCTCCCCTTCGAGACTTCGCCTTTCGCGACCTCGTGAATCTTGAGGCAAGGCTTTCTGTTCTTCAACTCACGAAACCTCGAAATGAGATTTCGTGAGTGATCCAACGACCCCTGTTGGTTCAAATCCTTTGGCTCGATTTCTCCTGAGTTTGCACTTACAAAAACACTCATCGTAACCTTCTTGTTCCTCTGCAAGATCTGACGGTTCTCGGTACTTCGGGAATTCCCCTCGAAGAATTTCGACCGTCCAATTCCTCCTTGACGATTCCTACAAAATGAACAAAGTGCTCTTTCATGAAACTTATCCACCTACAAAAAAACGTCGCTGCGCCTTCTTACAACTCTTCAAGGCACTAGCCCTCTTGAGATTTCTCCACAACTCGAGTCTTCAAGAAGACTCCTACACGAACTCCTTGTGGCAATTCTTCAAATACTTCCAAGTATTTGAACCTCTTTGACTCTGCGCACTCCCTGCGACAACAGTCTTTCAACAATTTTGCTCAGGTTGTAACTTTGAGACTTCACTCAGCCTACACACTCCTTGCACTGCTCTTGTGCTTAAATTGCACTTCTGCGAGAATGAGAACAATTTTAACGCTCCTGAGCTTGCAGAGACAAACTCTGACTTCTGTCAATGCACACCTTGCGGACAAATTC
>SNQJ01S0024300.1:34916-64981 GCA_010110895.2 Picea sitchensis
CACGTGTTTCTAATTTTCATTGACTATGTTAAATAACACGTGTTTCTAATTTTCATTGACTATGTTAAATAAAACATAAAAGACCATTAAGAATGAATCATCCTTTGGACATACCTTCGCATAAATTCTACACAGAAGTAATTACAAGTCTCTAATGCACTTAAGGAAAACCTTAAATCAAAATAAGATTACCCAAAAACACTCACTCGCTCTCATATCCTGACTTCTTCTGGGATTGGGTGGGAAATCGCCGACTTACCTATTTATGCAAGTCGGGACTCTTTGGGCATACCAGCTTGTTGATTGATTAATTCATTGCAGTGTAGTGAGCAGTGATTGAGTCAATATCAATCAACGATCTCCTTCCGAAGTCTGTTCCGATCTATCTTGATCAACCCCTTACGATGACTGGAAGCACTGCATGTTAATGGAAATATTGGTGCTTGATACGATTATCCTGCTGTAAGCATAGTTTATGTGACGTGGTGGAATATTTTACTGCAAGCATGTATTAAAAGTTGCATCCATATGTATTAATATTTTTTTTTTTTTTTTGTGAAAGCTTTGAAGAACCACTCATAGAACAGGGTAACATAATTCAAGTTGGTGGTTTTTGAGGTACTTTGGTTTCATGTAAGAACATGTTCACTGGTTTGGTTATGTCTACACTATGTTATTGGTTATATGTACAGTTTGTAATATGTCACCTTGTAATATTGATTGTTGGATACGTTCAATATCTATACTACTCTTCTATATAACTGGTGAATACATCAGCATACCATGTACTTCAACATTTGGAAGTATGTCAATAGAATGATTCAATATCTAGACTATTCTTTAGGGTATGTCAAGAATCGTCAGTCCTACAAATAAGTCATTGATGGTCAAGAACAATTGTATCTTAAATGGATCAAGTGGTAGCTTGAATTTGATGGTTGAGAAAGAACGAAGTCTATGAAATTTGAAATTTCAAAGTGGGTGGAAGTGTTGATGAAGACCAGACCAAACAAAGATCGTATGCATTTGATTTCAATATTGTTCTTTATTATGTAAGTATTAAAGGAGAGTGTTGGAGTTAATTCTTACTTTAATAGAGTTGGTTTGACTTTGTTAGATCTAGTTAGTTGTGAGAGATCTTCTCAAAATACCCGATCATATTTATGTGTGTGTGGTTGATCCAGATTATTTTTGGCATGAAATGAGAGTGGAGATATAATAAAGAAATGCACAGAGATATTGCAGATATTCAATAATATAACAAAAATGTATCAGAGAGGAAACCATAAACACAGATATACAGTAATACACGATTTATATTAGTGAAAGAAATGTACAGAGACTGTAAAAATACAGAGTGAAAGACTCGCTAGAATGGTGGCAGCTTATCTCTGAGAAGAGATGTGACGGCTACTCACATTCACAAGAAGATGATTACAATGAGGCTCTGAAGGCCTTTTTACAATAAATAGGAATGCCAAAACCCTAGAAATCCAAAAACCTAACCCTAGGAGATGAAGCGCCAAAAGTCATCTGGGCCCCGTTTGGGTAATTTAGTACATTAACTTCTCGGGGTCGTAACATTTGCATACAATCTTTGTTTTAGGTGTATGATAGCCCATTGGAAAGGTATCATCGACGAGATTCATTTTGGGGGAAATATTGAATGAACATTCATATTTCTCCTCGTTTTCCCAAAAATGTCGTTTAGGGCCTCAAAATAGCCCTAGAAGTTAAAAACTGCTAAAATTAGTAAATTACCAAAATTGCCAGAAACTTGTTTTGAGCTAGTTGAAAAAGGTGGGTGGCAACCGATATCCACCTTGATCAATCCTCTCTCCTTAGGAATCAATGGTGTCCATTGTATTGAGTGCCTGGGGGAGAGGGAAAAACATTTGTTGAATCTGAATCTTGATGAGTTGCTTGCCTTGCTGGAGACGTCGCGTTACTCGGTTTGTGGAAGGCTATCACGAGCATGTCGCTGGAAGGGTTGGACATTTTTAACCAGTTTGGATATATGATATTCTTTTGTGAATAAGGAATCATTACACTTTGTTGCAATCTTGTTGACCTGCTTCTGCTGGATAGAAGGTGCTTGGGCCAAGGCTGTAGTGGTTGCAGCATCCTTCTGTTCACCTTTTGAATAGATTCTGAAGAAGATGAATTTTGTAGTATGAGATACTACCTTGCGACACTGTTTAGGTGGAACAATAGTCAGAACTACCTATGGTATTCTATAGAGATGACCCCCCAAGGAAACAATGACACTGCTGAGTAGAGACTCATAAACAACATGGCACTTCCACCTATATGGTTGGCCCAAGAGAACATCACAGACATCCAATGGGGAAACATCACATAATACCTCATCCTTGACGGGTTGGATGTCGTATGACAATCGACACTACTAGCTGACACAAAGATCTTGTCCTTGGCTAAGCCACCTGATGTTGTATGGGTGTGGGTGTGGTGTTGTCGGCAATCCCAACTGTTTAACGACCTCTACTGAGATGAGGTTCTTCTGGATTCCTCTATCAACAATAAAATGTAGTGGGGTCTCTTTCACCCACATCTGTGAATGAAAAAGGCTCTCTCCCTCTTCAGGATCTGTTAGTTCTTTTGGTTGAATTTTTGCAGTCGCAACAATAGCAGTGGGGTTTGCGTCGATGATTTATCTTTTACCAGTATTTTTAGAATCAGATTCTGAATCAGGGTTTGGCTCCTTGTCTTTTATCTTGGCCACCAATGACTATTTTGAGCGACATTCATCGGTGTTGTGCTAGGGGATTTTGTGGAAATCACACCATTTTCTAGTGTCCTTCTTTGTCTTGTCGTGACCCTTCTTTTCCTGTGGCTTGGACGGGTTTTCGAGAGACTGTTTGTTAGGGACATCTTTGTCATACTTTGGTTTTTATGGATTTCCAGACCCGAACTCCCATTGGTTCTGGTGCTTAATTTCTACTCGATTTTAACAACATATCGATAAGCAACACCGAGTGATGAGATGTCCAGAAAATCCATTTCAGTTTGGATGTATCTATGTAGAGCCCCATAGTATTTTAGGACCAAATGTCGTTCAGGTTCTTTGATACCCAGCTTGGTGCGCAAGGTATGGAAGGTATTGGTAAACTCTAGAACTGCTTGGCCCCTCTCTTTCCGCAGTGTGGTCCATCTCATGTACTGGTCCTCATAGTTGCCAACAAGGTAATACTGTTCCTTTACTGCATACACAAAAAATCCCAAGTGGGCTCGACCCCATATATTCAAAAATCCTCTGTTGAACTTTGCTCCCAGTAAGTTTCCCACCAATGTTTGACATGGGGGATAGATTTAAGGAGTGCGAAGTGGATCGTTTACCTGTCGAAAAAGTAGTGAACAGAGAAATAACCGTCTAGCAGATTTAACCATTTGTCTAGGGCATCCACATCTATCTGATCTTCAAATATGGGAATATAAAAATTAACATGTACCTTGAAAGGAGAGGTGCTTCCAAAGTGAATGCTTGATGAAGATGCTCTTGTTGCTATCAACAGGCATTGAAGGATGTGGGAAAAATTCTCCATCATTTTGTCCATCTATTGCGTGAGAGCTTTCTCAAGCAACAAATTGATAGAATCGTTTACTCTGTTGTTTTTCTTTTCTTCCGTCATGGAGGGTTTCTTGGGCATGCGAGAGCGATTGTCTTCGAGAAAGACAAGATCGAGACCCAACTTGCTATACTCGGACCTCGTCGGGGACATGCACTGATAAAAACGATCAAGAGCAACCTACTCTGATACCACTGATCTGGATTATTTTCGGCACGAAATGAGAGTGAAGATATAATAAAGAAATGCATAGAGATATCGCAGATATTCAATAATATAACATAAATGTATCATATATGCAACCATAAACACAGATATACAGTAATACATGATTTCTATTAATGAAAGAAATGTACAGAGACTATAAAAATATAGAGTGAAAGACTCGCTAGAATGGTGGCAGCTTATCTCTGAGAAGAGATGTGACAACTACTCAGATTCATAACAAGATGATTACAATGAGGATATGAAGGCCTTTTTACAATAAACATGAATGCAAAAAACCCTAGACATCCATAAACCTATCCCTAGGAGATGAAGCGCCAAAAGTCATGTAGGCCCCGTTTGGTTAAGTTAGTACATCAAATTCTCGGGGTCATAACTTTTGCATACGATCTCCATTTTAGGCGTATGATATCCCATTGGAAAGGTATCGTCGAGGATATTCATTTTGGGGGAAATATTGAAGGAACTTCTATATTACTCTTTGTTTTCCCAAAAATGTCGTTTAGGGCCTCAAAATGGCCTCAGAAGTAAACAACTGTTAAAATTAGTAAATTACCAAAATTGCAAGAAAATTGTTTTGAGCCAATTGAAAAAGGTGGGTGGCAACCGATATCCACCTGGATCAGTGGTTGAGAGGTTTCCTCATGATTTTATTATGATGTTGACGAAAATTTCTTGTATAAATATGTGCTTGATTGATTAATAAGATATGTATAGAATTATTTTGTGCATGTTGGTTTATTAAGTAATTATAGGTTTCCACCTCTAAGAGACAAGTGGACATTGCTTCCATCAATAAAGGTCTAACATTTTGTGTTATTTTGATTCTTTATTGGCTATTGTTGTCCCAATCTGTCATTTCTACAAATCTTCTTAAAATCTATTATTTTTTATCTCCATCTTTTAATTTATTAATAAAAAAGGCCACACTCTACCAAAACAATAATGAAGGTATAATAAACACCATTTTATTTTATTTCTTTGGATATGAAAATATAACCGTAAAGTGATTTTTATTGTAAATGTCTTTGTGCCTATGTAACAAGTAAAATTAATAACAAAACAAGGCTAGCATGGGCTATTAGATTAAGGTACATGCATGCAAGCTTTTACTTACAACAAATTAGGTAAGAAGGGAGTATATTTATAAGTCCCTGCCAAAGGCCATGACTCTTGCAATAGATTCATCGTTGAATATCAATTAGTTAACCATTGACTAAATATATTTTTCCATCCTCCAATGTTGTCCTCCAATGTTGTAGATAAGGAAAAAAATAATTATTTTTTTAATATGTTTAATTTAATTTTATAAGAAAGGCTATTGGCTCACACATTTGGAGTCTTATTGTCGAAGAATGTGATATTTTCATTCTTCAAATATATAACCTAAAGTATTATTGATGCTTTGTCGCTCTCACATAATGCAATTTTATATAACCTAAAGTATTATTGATGCATTGTGGCTCTCACATAATGTAATTTTGCAATCTTATATAAGAATGAAAATTGCATTGTTATATAAGATATATAGCCTAAGTTTTCAGTTTTGTTATAACTTTATTTCATGTCTGTGTTTTTGTTTTTTTCAGTGCTTGAAATATATTACAATGATTTCGCACAGAAATGATGTTCATGCTGCATGAAAAATGTTGAGCTTTCATTAAATCCACTGCCACAATGTTGAGCTTTCATTAAATCCAATGCCACTTCCTCGAAAATGTTGAGCTTTCCTTTCAATGCACCGAAAAACCACCGCCTCGCCAAGCAAACACCACATTTTCCCTCTCAGTTTAGTCATGTACCTGACTTGTTCCATTCCCACAGCACAGTCCAACAAGCAAGCATTCTCCACTCTCGAGAAAATCACTTATGGAGTGGAGAGGCGATGCAGTTCTGTTTGAAGCTGATGCATATATAATATATGATATCTGTGCAAGGTAATATCTACTTGATGTATAAAATATCTATGCTGTGTAATATCTAGTGCATGTATAAGTGCTTCAATTTATAGCCATTTTCTTGTATCAATGTATTCTAAAGATAGATTCTTAAACTCTATGTTATTGGAGACAAAAATGATAGCAAACAACACAACTTAATCCATATAACGTATGCATATGAAACTCACAGATAGTCATTGTAACAAAGTAGTCCTGGAAATGACTTCTACTAAAATACGCTGGTAGGTTTGGGGTTTTATATATGTTTAGTGAGAGTCCTTGACTTACATCTATAGATAGTGTAAATAGCATATACTATAAACTACAATGATGTTATATATCTTTATATCATAAATTATAGAGAGCAACAATTTCAATACAAACACAATATTAATACTAAAAAATATTCTTTATTAAAGCTAAAGGATTACTTGATGAAACATATGTGCTTTATGAAGAGATCTTAGCCCAACCAGAGATCTAAGCCAAGATCATGTTCCAAGCGCCAATATTGATCTGAAGGGCAG
This sequence comes from Picea sitchensis, assembly GCA_010110895.2. Classification (NCBI taxonomy): domain Eukaryota; kingdom Viridiplantae; phylum Streptophyta; class Pinopsida; order Pinales; family Pinaceae; genus Picea; species Picea sitchensis. The sequence goes on from SNQJ01S0024300.1 coordinate 41,196, forward strand.
GGTTCGAGCACTCCTCATGGTCCCGAATAAACAGGTTATGTAGTAAATCTAGCTAGAGTGTAAGCAAAGCTATTAGCATAAGAGAAACACCCATTTGGGAATCTAAAACTATCCCACTAGTTTCCCATACCGGAAAATTTCTAATATCCAACAATGGTGAATGAAAACAATAAATGGAGATGCCATCACCGAGGAGCAATGGTTGAATGAAGACAATACACTTTCCAAAAGAATTGAGTGATATCGTATCTCTGCCAAAAATTAAAGAGTAACGACTTGATTCCATCACCGAGGAGAAATGGTTGCACCAAAGAGAATACACCTGCCAAAATAATTAAGGAGTGAGATCATATCTCTGCCAAATATCAAAGAGTAACGGGGCATTTGAGCACTCGGAAAACAATATTTTGATATCTTTTGATACCCTGAACTTAACTGAGAAACGATTCTTCAATAATTCCCAGTGAACAATTCAACGATAAACTGAGCTACAGTATCTTATCGTTCAAAGAACCAATTATTTTGGTCCACACCTGAATCTATATCACCTTTCCAGAGCTCGGCTAAGATCCTGACTTACCAGATTCTACCCTAACTGAGTCTGCCCTAGGGTCCTTACCATCTATCAAGAGGAACTCCCACAACAACCAAAAATGTCCCTCAAGAAGCAAGTCGCTAGAGTAGTGATAATGCGACTATCAGACATACATATAAAGGAGATGCATTAGTTGTAGCTTAAATAATGTTGACTTAAATGAGAGGGAGAGAGATGGATGTTCGAGGATGTATCGGTGCTGAAAATATGTTTTTCTCATGGATGTCCTCACTTTTATACTAAAGGATGAGCCCCAACTCACCTGACCATGTGTTGGAATTTTATGCTATATAGATTAAGGAAAAAGGAAAATTTATCCACTGAGCCCTGGAGATCCCACCCACCCAACACATGCTTCACCACCACATACGAAATAAAATTCCCTTATGTATGCTCCGACCAGTGGCGTACCAGATTATGTATCTCTGATAGATAGTAGCCATGGATAGCGCATGACGTCCCTTATGCTAAGGAGCCACTTCTTTTCATTACTTACCGACATTGACATTTCCATTCAATAGTTGTTCGTCAATGATACCTTGTCAACCTGAAAAATCATCGTTAATGTAAAGAGAATATGATCACCTATATAAATTCCGACATAGAGTCGAGAAGAAGATCCTAGAACTCTGTAACAGTATAGTGTGCACTGGTAATGGGATTGAAATAATAATTATTGGCAAAGTCATCGGTTCCCATGCTTATCGCAAACTAACTTCCTGATATTATCGCTGACATTCTTCCCGCCTACCATATTCACAAGTTGCTTTTCACAAAGCTTGAAATTCTCGAGCTGCTGCCAAGAGTTAGAACATTCTGTAGGAATTCAAGACGGATTATATTTCAGCTATGAAATGTCTTTCTATATATGTAAATCCTTATATTGCTAGAGCATCACATGTAAGACATGTACTAACAACAACGACTGAGGTACTATCATCCTATCTAGCAGTAGAAGAAACCAGGTCCACTAGGCTTTGTTCTTACATAGAAACCATGTCGGGTGATACGGGAAGGGGATCACTTCCCACGTGGAGTAATGCATGAGTGTGAAAAGGTGATTCTAGGATTGTTTCTCAACGTGTTATTAAGATTAATTCATCTGTAAGAAATAAAGATAGATGGGATTAGTGTGTCAATATGATATAGGGATTTCACTTTTGAAGGCACTATACCTTTCTACAAGTTGCAAGTCACATATTCTTCATGCAATCCTTTGGAAACGTCAAAGGATCATTGTCCTCCTAGTCAAGACACATGGGTTCATGACAATATAGTTTATTTTGCAAATAATTCAATGTTTTCTTTTGTTATTCGTGTGGGATTTAAGAAAATTTATCTTGTATTAATATTTTGTTCCCTAAGAATCGCCTTAGGTTAACATGGTGACTAGACGTGTTGAGGAGGGGACTATTAAGGATGGGGAGAATGTTCATGTCATATGGCGTATTCATCTACACATGAAGTTAGTATTGATGTATATAACTGAATCTGCTGGATATAGGTCTCTAAGGGGTGCTTCTTGCTTCATTGTGAAAGAAAGTGTTGGGCTTTCCTTCAAGTCAAGAGTGAGCAGTCATAAGCGGTGGAAGGTAAGAAGGACCAATTGTTGCATCTTCAAGCACGGGGTCAACTGCACCTTCTTCTTTCTTTGTAATAAAAATTCAAACCCTAACCCTAAGCCTAAATTCTCATCTTCCCTCTTTTCTCCACATATTTTCATATAAATTTGGATTCTTGTGGCTTCTCAAGACAGGAGAAATTGTTTACATCAAACATTATGTGCATATTCGGGTAGAAGCCGCAGATGCTCGCGAGATGGATATGTTTTTGTTATGATTTAGAATCCTACATGATATGTATTTTTCTAAACCCCAACCCTAAATTGACATCTTTACTCTTTATATCCAGATATTTCTTGCAAATCTGGTGTCTCCTCGTTTCTGAGCACATAGGCATTGTTTACATCATATGTTTTGTGTATGTTTGGTTAAAAGTCGTAGATTCCCACGGGCAGGATGTGTTCTTGTTATCGTTTACAATCCCTCACAATATGTTCTTGTTATCGATTACAATCTATCGATTGGATATAGTGTTTTGGCCGATTGTAATGCATTTAATTATTTTTTGTTCTTATTATTCATTCATTTTGTAATGGCCAGTTTCAGGGAAGTCTCTGTTTGCTTATTTTGATTTTTGAAACCCACAACCTAATACAAATAGGTTTAAATGAATTCCAACCAATTGGTGGAAAGGTTATGCAAATGATGAACCTTCTAAGATCCAATGCCTATTGTAAGCTAAGGATATGCAAAGCTTTATAACTGATACATGAGCTATTGGGTTCTGTTATTATTTTAATATTTGGCTAGTGAAAATTTATGCACGAATATTTTATACCCAACTTTTTGTTCGGTTTGTTTGTTGATTAAGCTTGTTGTTATTGAGTCTGGGTATTTCATTGGATATTCTGTGTTTATTTTCATTCTTTTATTTTCTTCTTGATCTAGAACTTTGTTTTACTGAAGTGGACGAACTGGCTTAACTGGCTTAATGCTATAATTGAGGACAAAATTTTTGTGTAAATGATGTAAAATGGTGATCATTTAACTACTGAATTTTATTGATGTCTTAAAATTTGAGCTTTTTAAAACTGATGCACAAAATACTTCTTTTGCTCCACATAGGTTTTTGTAGCTTATGGGTACATGTTTCTAGTTGTTTCCTTCCAATTTGGGCTTTGATGTTGGTCCTTTTGTCTAGGATAAGTGAACAACATCTGCCTATTAAAGTGCCATAAATGTTTTTTCTTTGATTGTGATTCTTTTGTAGAAGGAAAGAGCAGATGATGTATTTCGAAATAATCCAACACCTAAATTTATCAAGGGACAAATTGTGACCTGTGAAAGCTGATGCGCTACCTGAACCCTAATTAGCTTGACTCGCTTAAGGAATTGTTGATCTGGTTTTTTCTCACATTAAACATATTAGGCTTTAGTGACCATTGCGTCCAAATGTCTCCTTTGGCGTTTTACATTTTGTGTTTGAGTAATAGGAAATATATCACTTGAGAGCCTTTGAATAATTTTCTCAGCAATACCTATGATTACGTGTGGTTAGTTTTTTTATAGTGCCATTGATTTTCCCTATAACAACCATATGTGCAAATGCAAACTGTCTTCCCATAGAAGTAATATTAGGCTTTAGAAACCAGTCTATCTACATGTCTCCCTTGACATTTTCCATTTTTGTTTGTGTAATAGGCAATATATGAATAAGTGTCTCAGTTGTACCTTTGATCGCATGTGGTTATTTTTTGTACATTGGCTCATGGATGTTTATGTGCGTCTAGTACTATTTCCCCTATAATTATAGTACTAGATGACTTCCAGTATAATCATAGTTTGGTCTTAAGTATGTTCTTCATATCTGGAGGTGTATGTATGTTTTATGATGATGATATCATACTGTAGATAGTAATTTTTCCGTTGCTATGAACTCTTTTCTCTAAAATAAAGTTTAGATATTTTATAATTTTCAAAGAAAATCCACGATGTTTTGGTACATGTGTGCACTGGTTTTCAACTCCTCTTGGGAGGATCATCTCCAACATGTGTGCACCATCCTTGAGCTTCTCCGTTTCCACAAGATTTACGTAAAAGGATGAAAACATTTCACGAGAAAGGTCGAGTCTCTTATCACTATGAATAAATATTTAACAACAAGATTTCTATTTGGAAAGATAAGATGTGAAAATACTTGACAACAAATCTCAGTCAATCAAACTAACCACATGCCACATCTCATACACATGACCAGGCCCAATAACCATGCTATCATTTTTATACACTCCCATCAAAAAAATTCCACTCCTTCTCCATACGCTTCAGAGTTCCCCTTAGATCGTAAATTTTTTTATCGTCCGATGATTTACCCAACCAGAGAAATAGATCTCTGGAACTAGTGCTACAACTCTTTACTGATAAAGTGAGAAGAAGAGAATACAGAGAAAGAGAAGAGAATAAATAGTATTTAGTATATTAGGAATGCAAGTAAAAGAGTACAATAGAAAAGGGAAACTAGCTGGCAGTACATCTGGTCATGACAACTGGCAGTGTACAGTCAGACTGTTGAGGTTACATTATATTTAACACTCCCTCTTAAACTCAACAATTACAAACATCATCACTGATGATGCCCAAGTGTTGTCTCTGAAAATCAAAAATGGATTTTCCCAGTGGATTTGTGAAGATATCTGCAAGCTGATCTGGAGAGCCACATAATTGAAGTGCAATATCACCATTATTGACTAGATCGCGGATGAAATGAAAGCGAGTGTAAATGTGTTTTCTTTTCTTGTGAAACACATGATTTTTGGATAGAGCAATTGTTGAGGTGTTGTCACAGAAGATAGGAGTTGGATCCTTTTCTGTATGTGACATATATTTCAGTATTCTTCTCAGCCACACAGCTTGACAGGAAGCTGAGGTAGCAGCGACATAAACTGTCTCTGCAGAAGATATTGATACAATTGGTTTCTTCTTTGATGCCCATGAAATTAGGTTCGTGCCCAGGTGAAAAACATGTCCTGAGGTGCTTTTCTTGTCATCTAGGCTTCCTGCAAAATCACTGTCTGTGTAACCAGAGAGATGATTATTATCAGATTTAGTGTACCATAAGCCAAAATTGAGAGTTCGTGCAACATATCTCAGAATCCGTTTCGCCATCTTCCAGTGAGAATCTTTGGGGGATTCCATGTATCTAGAAACAAGGTTGGTTGCATACATAATATTAGGTCTAGTTGTTGTAAGATACAACAAACTGCCTACTAAAATTTTGTATAGGGTAGGGTCCACTATAGGGCCTTCATCTTTCTTGCTCAATTTTGTGCCAAGGGGTATAGGGGTTTCTACTGGATTGCATTCTTCCATGTAGAATCTTTTGATGATGTCTGCTGCATACTTTTTCTAACAGACAAAAATTCCTTTGGTTGATTGATCAACCTCAATCCCCAAAAAATATTTCATTATGCCAAGATCTGTCATCTCAAACTCAGATTGCATGGCATGTTTAAAATTGGTTAACTCAAGATTTCCAGTATATATCATGTCATCAACATATAAACATAGAATCAAAATTTTACCGTGCTGATCTGTTTTGGTGTAAAGAGTTGGCTCATTTTGGCTTCTGTTGAAACCACTTTTGATCAGGTAAGTGTCAATTATGTTGTACCAAGCTCTTGGAGCTTAATTTAAGCCATACAAGGCTTTCTTCAACCGATATACTTTGGTTGGCTGCTCTTGGACTTCAAATCCAGGTGGTTGATCGACCTAAACTTCTTCTTCTAAGAAACCATTCAGGAAAGCTGACTTGACATCCATCTGGTATACTTGCCATTTATGTTGGGATGATATGGAAAATAGAGTCCTTACAGTGTCTAACCTTGCTATTGGAGCAAAAGTTTCACCATAATCAGTACCTAGTTGTTGTGAGAATCCTTTGGCAACAAGTCTTGCCTTGTGTTTTTCAATCGGCCCTTTTTCATTGAGTTTAGTTTTGTAAACCCACTTGACACCAATACTCTTCTTGTGTCTGGGAAAATCAACAAGATCTCATGTCTTGTTCTTCTCAATGGAGTCAATTTCTTGGTTCATGGCTTGAACCCAATGTGGCTCCTTAGCTGTTTCTGTAAAAGATGTAGGTCGACATGACATTAAGGAAAAAAGAGTGTGTTTTTCAATGTCATCCAACTGCTAATGAATTTCTCTCAAACTTCGAGTTCTCTGATTTCGAGGTTCAGAGAATGAGTCTCTACTTGAAGTTGAGTTATTTTGAGAGTTTTCAGGTTGTCCTTGTACCTGCAATCTTGGAAGAGCAGGTTGAGGTATTGGTTGTTCTGAATTTTCTGCGTTTTTAGAACTTGGTAGCAATGGATTTTGACTGTCCATTTGTTGATTTTCATATTCATTCCAGAGTTGATTTTCCAGAAATTTTACATCTCTGCTGAGAATTAGTTTCTTTGAGATTGGATTATAAAGTCTGTAAGCTTTAGATGTTTCACTGTATCCAGTAAAGATACATTTTTCATTTCTATCATCCAGTTTCTTCCTTAATTCGGAAGGTATGTGAGCGTATGCTATGCATCTGAATGTCCTTAGATGAGCAACATTTAGATTTGTCCCACTCCATGCTTATTGAGGGACTTTCATCTTTAGATTTGTGGTTGGAGATCTATTCAAGAGATAAGCTAAGAATCCTACTGCTTCAGCCCAAAAAGTATTTGACAACCATTTCTCTTTGAGTAGGCTTCTTGCCATGTTCATTATTGTCTGATTTTTCCTTTCAGCCACTCCATTCTGTTGTGGAGTATACCTGGCTGTAGTTTGCATGATAATGCCTTGTGATTTGCATAAATTTACAAATTCGTTGGAGTTGTATTCTCCTCCTCCATCGGACCTGAGAACTTTTATATATTTTCCACTCTGTTTTTCAGCTTCTGCTTTGAATTCTTTGAATTTTGCAAAAGTTTCAGACTTGTGTCTGAGAAAATAGATCCAGATTTTCCTGCTAAAGTCATCAATAAACATTAGAAAGTAAAAGCTACCACCTATTGAGTCTGTTTGCATTGGTCCACATAGGTCAGTGTGAACAAGTTCGAGATGTTGTTTGGCTTGAGTGGAGGACTATGGAAAACTAGTTCTCTTATGTTTTCCAAGTATGCATGACTCACATGGGGAATTTTGCTCTTTGAAGATAGGAAGACCTTTGACCATGGAATGATTTTGTAGAAGACTTAGACTCTAAAAGGGTATATGTACAAATATTGTATACCAAACCATAGTTTCATTAGGGGTGGATGCACTTTGTGCATATGTTTGGATCAGATTTGCAGTTCTGAGGGTCAGGGGAAACATCCTATTATGAGTCATGTGGATTTCAGAAATCAATTTCCTGCTAGGGGTTTTATCAAATATCCTGCAAGATTCTCCCTCAAAAATTACCTTATAGCCATGTTCAATGAACTATTCTACACTTAGCAGATTATGTTTCATATCTAGAACATGATAAACATTGTTTATGTCCTTCTTTACATTTTCTTTAGTAAGAATAGGTACAGTTCATTTCCCTTGGACTTTGACTAAGGAATCATTTCCAAGTGTAATATCATATGAGATTGAAGAATCAATGCATGAAAGTAAATCTTTGTTACCTGTCATGTGATTGTTGCATCCACTGTCCAACAACCAGATATCTTTAGGTCGTTCTTCAGTCTTATGGCATGAAAGAAACATACCTCCTGAGGTTTCTCCCGTATGATTTGAGACATGTGCTTTGCCTGAGAGCTGATCTGCTTGCTTCTTCCTGCATTCAGATTCATAGTGCCCATCCTTTTTGCAGTAATAGAATTATATGCTTGATTTTTCATTTGATCTTCTCCCTCTGCCTCTTTGAGGCTGGAAGTTCTGATTCTGGTGCTGTTGTCTGTGACCTTGGAAATTTTGATTATGGTTCTGTTGTTTGTTACCTCCACTTGAGTGTTGGTTACTTGTAATGCTCCCTCGTCCTTGGTGACCTCTGCATCTCCCTCTGTTGAAGGAGAATTGAGTTTTGAAGGCATTGGCGATTGACTCATCTGTGAGATGTAGTCTGGTCTCATGTGTCACCAAGGAACCAATTAGTTCATCTGTTGAAAAACGTGATAGATCCTTGGATTCAAGGATTGTTGTAACAACCATTTCGAATTTCTTTGCTAAACTTCTGAGGACTTTCTCAATAATGCGTTGATCAGGGATGGCTTCACCAGTCAATCTGATCTAGTTCATGATTCCCATGACTTTGGTCATAAACTGATCCACATTTTCAGACTCTGTCATTCTTAAAGTCTCGAATTGCGTCCTCGAGGTCTGCAGTTTGACTGTTTTGACTCTGTCATTTCCTTGGTAGGAAGATTTAAGGATGTCCCAGGCCTGTTTTGAAGTACCAGCGCCTGTGATTTTTGAGAAAATCGAGTCATCCACTGAATTTTGAATCCAAAATTTGGCTTTATTCTCTCTGCTCCTCTATGTTGCCTGAGTAGTTCTCTGTTGGTTTGTCATGGTAGAAAGGTCTGCTGGATCTGGTTCCACATATCCAAGATCCACTGGATCCCAACACTCTTCTGCTTGCAAGAAGGATCTCATTCGAAGAGACCAAAACTCATAATTCTTTCCAAGAAGAATCAGACCTTGAGTTGGTCCTAAATTGCTAGACGTGGCCATCATTAAAGAATTTAACAAAATAGAAAAAAAAATGGAAAATTTTGTGTTTACCTGTTTCCTGCGTGATTCGGGATTTCGGATCTTTTGCGAGTTTCGACTTCGCGAATCTGGCTTAGGCATTTCACACTTCAGGATTTCAGGACTCCTGTATATGAGTCTTTGATTTCTTGTCTCCCCAACTCTCGGTGGCCGAAACGCCGAAAGGATCTTAACGACCCTTGTATTGGCCCTTAGCCTCCGTCTATGTGACCACGACCGGTGACCACACGCCTAATCGTTCAAGCACTACCGGTTTTTCGCGATTTAGGGAATTGCAATGAAAACACTTCGTCGGTTCTCTGTTTCTCAATATGCCGAAAACCGAAATATCCCAACGCCTTATTCCTCTCGAACGCCTTTTCGGGATTTTGCGATTCAGGACTTCGTGATGCAGGCACTCCGTCGGTTCTCTGTCCCTTAATATGCCGAAATCTGAAATATCTTGGTGCCTATCCTTCTCGAATGCCTTTTCAGGATTTCGGGAATCGAGACTTCTTGTATCACGACTCGTGGCTCCTTGATCTCTCGGTACCCGAATTCTCGATAAATATAGATCTTGGACACCTGTCCTCCAAAATAGACGGCTCACGATCCTTTCGGGATTTCGTGGGTCAAGAGTCTGGAACTCTTACCCTTTGCATTCTCGGTAGCTAAAATGTTGAAATGCTCCTTTCGGGGATTTCCCTGAAACCTCAACCGATGCAACGTGTCCTCCTTGTGAATGGTCACGATGTTTTTGGGACTTTGTCGAGTCCTCACCTTTGCATATGCGAGGGTTAAACCTCATGCATCTTCTCTTGGATCCAATGGCTATCAGCTACCCACGCAAGATCGGACGGCTCCAGATCTCTTCTGCGCACTTCTTTGATCCAGCAGCTCTCAGGCCACTGCGCTCTAGATCCAATGGTTTGGATTCCTTCGGAATTTCACGAATTGGGACTTCGCGAGGCAACGACTTAACGACCCCTTGCTGCTCCAAGTCTCAAACTCCGAAACGTTGAAATTCAACGGCTGGCGTGTTTTCATAGTTTCACGTCTCTGGGAGTCGAAAGACTCTCCCTCTTATGTTTCCTAGTCCGCGAAATGCCAAAAAACTTAAAATGCCGCACCTTACTTTGAGATCAACGAATGTTGATCTTCGCTCCGAGATATGACGGCTACAAATATTTTGCCTTTCATGCGCGCTCCTCGTCCTTTCTGAGCTCGATTAATGCCTCAAATCTGTTAGCAGGACCGATCTTACGACTGCGTGTGGTTGTTCTTGGTTTCTTTAGCGTGTTCTTTGTTGTTCTTGCAAAGAGTTTCTCCTGAAGCAGGAAATTTGTGAATCTTTCACGAATTGAAAGACTTTCACGAATTCTTTAAATCTTTCTACCCTCTGCAACAATCTTTCACGAGTTTGTGAGAATTTTTCGAATTCTTTAAATGTTTCTTCCTTCTGTAGCAATCTTTCACGAATTTGAAAGAATTTCACGAGATCTTTAAACGTTTCTTCCTTCTACATCTTTGACTCCTCAATCTTTTGAGTGTATTGCGCTCTGCTTCCTCGTGCGTTCTTTCTTATACGATCTTTTGAGCAAAGGGCGGACTACGGATTTCTCTCCAAACTTTGTGAAGAATCTCGCGTCCTATGCTCTCATGGACAGTGAAAGCTCTGTGTTGTTGTGGATCAGGTTGCTCCCCAGACTATGTGAAGAGGCTTACTGCTGAAGCTCTGATACCATGATAAAGTGAGAAGAAGAGAATACAGAGAAAGAGCAGAGCATAAATAGTATTCAGTATATTAGGAATGCAAGTAAAAGAGTACAATAGAAAAGGGAAACTAGCTGAGCTAAATAGGCTCAAGCAAATCAAGAAATGATAGTATAAATGGTTAGGACAGCTGGCAGTGTACAATCAGACTGTTGAGGTTACATTATATTTAACATTTATGCCGTGGCGGAACTGAAACAACTGCTTCAACGAATGCTTAACCAACTGCCTCTAGTGACTTGGGTGGGTCTTGCCTGGGCTAGAACTTAAGCAGGAAGAATGGGTTGATAGGGAGGCTTACGTACCCCAATTTATGCTTCCTCACTAGCTAGTCATACCCAAATGGATAGGCAAGATAGTTATGCTTACTAGCTATCGATCTAGACCTGGAAGGGATGCATCTAGCTTTGTATCTACCACTCGTGCTTCTTATGGCTTTGCTACTGGTTGAGTGCAACAACACTAAACACATCTCCTCTACAACCTATATGCACTCACGCTCTTTTTTTTGTTTTAGAGGGATGGATTGATTGATGGCTGGTTAAAGCTTACCACTCTCCGAGAATTTCACAGAGTCTAATTTACCATCTAGATAAGGCATGATAGGTCTTGCCTCTTCGAGGTATTTACGAATTGCTATGTAAATGTATAGCTTGGATCAATAAAGAATAACCAGTGATGATTTTTCTTTTTCATCTTGACAAGGTTCCTTCAATCGAGCATTGAATGATTGATCGGACTAGGGAGCCATGCTTTTTGACATATGAGCATATCGATTGATCCATTCCCAATTGCTTTGATCCACGAGATCCACAATCTAGTCGATCTATACCTCCAAGAACTTTCCACCTTCCCCCTGTGACTGAAGACCTCACTCTCGGTAATAGATAAACCATATGTTCTTCTCTCGATCTCTCAGAGATCTTATAGAATGGACTCATAATCCAAATAAGCAGTTGTTGGATCGATTTCTGAATCTATTGGTTCTTCTAGTTCTTCTACGACTGGCTCTGTTGGCACTGGGGTCCTTGCTTTCCTTCAAGGGGTGTTGTCTTGCCTCCCTTAAAGGTGGAGTCTTCCCTTCCTTCAAGGTTAGGTTTTCTGACTTGCCTTCCTCTCATGGATTGTTATCGTGTAAGCAATTCTGACTTGCCTTCCTCTGATGGATTGTTATCGTGTATTGCTTAACTAAACAATACCAAACCTTCCATTTTATTGAAAGGTTTGGTATTCTTAGAAATATAGAGGCCCAAATTATCGGCTCGGGTTAAGGGGCCCCTCTTGGCTCGTCTACCTTTATATATGTCGATCTATCTATAGGTGGCTCACGGGAACTCGATCGACATAAGGACCTTCAGGTCTAGGGCCTTTAGGATCTCTTAAGAACGCTCGACCTATTATTATATTAAGAGAGGGAGGCCCTAACTAAGCTAAGGGACCAAAGTGAAGTCGGTCACCAGCGTGTTACTACTTGTCTACAGAGCTTTCAACCTTCGCACACAACACTGTCTGGTGTTAGTGGATAAATGTCGATGCCCAACAACACTAACAATTTTTGAACTCTCAATGATGTTTTTTGTTTTACAATTATCCATGATATTGTAAGATTGGAAAATATAGAGGTACACACACATACATATTGCTCATCTACTAGTGTCTAAAAGGCTTCATACAGGTGGCTGATTTATTTGTAATTTGTAAGAAGAACTAAATTGCTACATTTTAATTCAATCATGTGTCAGGTATTTGCTGCTATAGAGGTATAAGATATGTCATGTAATGAACCTTTAAATTGTTGTTATGTTTTGGGGAAGAGGCGTCTTCTTTATCCCCATAGTCGATTCCTTCTGTGGTGTTAGCAGAATAACTGCAATGGAAGAAAGAAGAACTATGAAAATTTCATCTTTGCTAGAGGGTGGTCCAATGAAAACAATGAAAACTATTGTGACTGGTATCACTGGTATGGAGATGTTTAATAAGATACTCGACCATGACGAGGTATGTTGTTGATGCGTGATTTTACACAGTTTTTTTTTCACTTTCTTTGTATCGATTGCAGATTATGATTATGTGGCCATTGTTACAGGCTGCAGACAATGTGGGTCCTCAACAGAAATATTGATGGCATAAACAACAGGCATTGGGGCTTTGGATTGAGAATGATTCCTGTGAAGAATTGCCTCTTTACACTCCAAGATGCAAACATCATCGTCGGTCTCGTCCCAAATGTACTGTCCATACGTCCGATAGATTACACAATGCCTTTTCCAGGTCTAGAAAGGTTCAATGCTACTTCTTACTCAGATCTTTTTCATCACTTCTGAAGCAAATCTTCCCTCAAAATGATATAAGTGCCGCTAAGTAAGGTTTGCAGTCTGCTCTTTGGATTTTTCCTTGACCTGTTTTATCATAACCCAAGCAAAAGAGTAAAGGATTCCCAAAATTTTGTAAGAGATTGGGAAATGTAGAGTTTAGATAATAGAATCTGTCTGCAGCTCTCATCAATAACTTCAAACATGGATTATTACAGTGGCCTTATCTTTACAATAATTGCAGAACGCACATTGGGCGGTGCACAATGCACATATTCCTTCTCACGACATCTCTCACAAAAATAATGGATCTTAGAGTACGCCCACCCATTTATGATCGAACCTAATGGTAGCTTTTGACTTTAATCACAAATAAAAAGCCAGAAAGCACCATTAAAAAGGTCCATATGGTTCTTATTGGACGCCCACGACCTCGTTTAAATTGAAACTGCAAATTACGAAAATCTTGACAGACGTCCATTCTGGGCTTATCAAAAAAAAGAAAGTTGTGTGTCGCGCAGGAGGAGCATGATAGTACAGTGAAAACATGGCCTGCATGGAGAGACAATGATCTTTCATCCCACCATGGAGAGACAATGATCTTTCATCCCACCACACCAAATATAAAACTCCCTTCATCTCATCTTCCTCACTTTGTCAAGAGTCCCACCACCATGCATTCTTCAGTCTCTCTTTCGGTGTATGTATTAGTCACGCTCCACTATCACATTCCCAAAAGTTGCCATGTCAAAAAGTTGCCATGTCAAAAAGTAATTCGTTTGAGGATCTCGTTCAACGCTAACTCTATAAAATCCTCTCGCTCATTGCCGGTTTCACATAAGAGATTTCGTTGGTAAAATCTTGGCTTTACTAATTAGATTGTATTTACAAAGAATTTATAAGACAAAAGAAATCGGCACTGTGCATTTGCGAAGCAATGTCGAAACACAAAATCTTCCTTCTAGCCGCCACGACATGTCTTTTGTTTTTTTTATTGTTCTATCGTTGAAATCCGCATTGCACGAAGCAACCTGGGCTTGGACCTCGACGGAGGTTTGGATCTCGGCATTGGTGTTAGTGCGAGCTTGGGCCTCTGTTAGTGCGAGCCCCTCTTAAAGAATGGAATTTATTAAGTAGGATTCTGAAATTAGCACCATTAAAAGAAAATATGTGCATCTACACACATGCATACGTATACAAAGGTATACACATGCATATATATACACAGCCTTCCAAAAGGTATAAGAATTCATAAGTACATACATACAGTGATATACATATATATGCACAATCTGTCGAACGATTTAAGAATTCATATAAGCAATTACACATCCTGCCAAAGCATTTCAGAATTTAATTTTCACAAGGGAATCGGAGTAACACACTTTTTATATGCTTACAAAAACAAAGGAGAGAAGATTCGTGGGGTAAGATTACAAGTTCAATTAACTGACCTTCATTTAGGCTACAATTGATCCATGTAAATCAAACCCTAATTCTGCCCCAATAGGGAAACACAGAGAGAAGAAAATCACACCATGAATAAAGCAATTCTATTACTTCCATATAAATCTCAGGCTATAATCAGGCTCAATTGCTTTGTCTGAGATTTTGTTTGTCCTAGGGTTTAAGGGTTTGCTTAGGAAAAAACCCTTATGCAACAAATAAAATAAAAAACGAAAGGAATATGAACAGGTTTGAGTGCAGGAAGTTTTATAATATCTATACCTGGAGCTTCATTGATGCCTTCTTCTTTGTTGAAATTGACTTCAGCGATTACATTGTCTTCCTCAATCCCCATCTCCATGACTGTTTGAACTAAAATTCGCGAAGCTTTCAAAGTTCAAACATTTTTCTAATCCAATCTCAATAATGTACTAAGGACGATATAGGAAAGGCAACGATAGCTCCAAAATCCCATGTGAGAACTTTAAGGCATTTGAGGTTCAAATTTTATTCGCTAAACATTGGATACAGTATGTCTGTTTCCGTACGAATCTAGACCTGTACTTACTTTTTGTACATGTTCTCTCTATCTCTCTCTACAGTTCCACGTACATCCCTCCAACGATACTACTAGTTGGATTTGAGATAGCTCGAGCAGATCGAGTGGGAGAACCCATGAATGTGTTTGTTGTACCCGCATTTGCTTAAGGAGGTTAAACAACCCGCTAATTTTTATCGTAAGAGACGTTGGCCCCACGTTAACTTCTATTTTCCTCTATTTTATGTCAATTATGGCTACATTTTCCTCCATTTTATGTCTGTCAATTCTGACTACTTTTTATCCTCCATTTTATGATTGTCAATTCTCAATCACAATGGATGTTGTGGCTATTTTTTCCTCCATTTTAGCTCAACTCTAAGTTGGCTATGTTTTCCTCCACTTTATGTCAATTGTGGATTATAATGGGCGTTGGCTATTTTTTCTTTCACTTTATGTCAATTTTGAATTATAATGAATTTGATTTCTTTAAAAATGAAAATGTGAATTGATGTAATATCGAATAGTATATGTAGTATAAGTTGGTGTTTAAGATATTTTCATTTTAACTGACTCTAAATGCTCAAACAAACATGTTATCTGTTAAATATAATGCAATCTCAACAGTTTGACTGTACTCTGCCAGTGGTCTTGGCGAGCTGTACTATCATTTCTTGATTTGCTTGAGCCTATTTAGCTCAGCTATTTTCCCTTTGCTCAATACTCTTTTTCATTTGTACTCTTTCACTTGCATTACTAATATATTGAATTCTATTTTTGCTCTGCTCTTTCTCTGTATTCTTTGCTTCACATTTTATCATGGTATCAGAGCTTCAACAGTAAGCCTCTTCACACAGTCTGGAGAGCAACCCAATCCTCAACAACGCAGAGCTTACACTGTTCACGAGAGCATATGATGCGAGATTCTTCACACAGTCTGGAGAGAAATCCGTAGTCCGCCCTCCGCTCAAAAGATCGTCGCAGAAATCTCACACGAGTAAGCAGAAGTGCTATACGCTCAAAAGATTGAGGGAGCAGAAACTGCGGAAGGAGAAAGTGTAAAGAATCGTGAACATTTACAGATTCGTCAAAGATTCACGAAGAAGAGCTACAGGAGGCAGAAACATTTAAAGATCTCGCGAAATTCTTTCAAATTCGTGAAAGATTGCTGCAGAAGGCAGAAACGTTTAAAGAATTCAGAAAATTCTCACAAACTTGTGAAAGATTGTTGCAAAGGGCGGAAAGATTTGAAGAATTCGTGAAAGTCTTTCAATTCGTGAAAGATTCACGAATTTCCTGCTTCAGGAGAAACTCTTTGCAAGAACAGCAAAGAACACACTAAAGCAACCAAGAGCAAACAGACGTAGTCGTAAGATCAATCCTGCTAACAGATGTGAGGCGTTGATCAAGCTCAGAAAGGATGAGGAGCGCGCAGAAAAGGAAAAATATTTTCAGCCGTCGGATCTGGGAGCGAGGATCAACATCCATTGATCTCGAAGTAAGAGACATGAAACTGTGAAAACGCGCCAGCCTTTGAATTTTGGCGTTTCGGAGTTCGAGACTTGGAGCAGCAAGGGGTCATGAAGCCGCTACCTCACGAAGTCCCGATTCGAAAAATCCCAAAGGAATCCAGACCGTTGAATCTAGAGTGCAGTGGCCTGAGAGCTGCTGGATCAAAGAAGTGCGCAGAAGAGATCTAGAGCCGTCAGATCTTGCGTGGATAGCCAATAGCCATCAGATCCAGGAGAAGTTGCATGAGGTTTAACCCTCACATATGCAAAGGTGAGGACTCGTCAAAGTCCCGAAAACATTGTGACCGTCTATCAAGGAGGACACGTGGCGAGATCTCAACATTTCGTTGACTCGTAGGGAGTAAAGGGCAGAGAACACTGCAGTGAGAATTCGCGAATCATGAAATCACAACTCGATCTGAACCGTTGGATCGAGAAAGATCGTGCGTTGTTGATCTGACACTATCGCGAAATCGGGAATCAAGAGTTGGACGAGCAGAGGAGACTGCACTCCATACCCCGATACGCGAAATCCTGAAATCACGAAATCACTCTAACCGTTGGATCTAGAGTGACAGGTGACGAAGATCCGGAAGCCATCGGCGTTTTTTTTTGGCACCAGGAGAACGAAGGTGAAGACTGGGGAAAGAATATTTCACAAGAGAATCAGGATTGTCCATCTCAGAGGACAGG
The DNA here is from genome assembly GCA_010110895.2 of Picea sitchensis. NCBI lineage: Eukaryota > Viridiplantae > Streptophyta > Pinopsida > Pinales > Pinaceae > Picea > Picea sitchensis. The sequence continues at coordinate 58,340 of SNQJ01S0024300.1, forward strand.
TGGCAGCAGATCCAAGCGCCATCAAAATTTCATCATTTCGGAGTTCGTGGTTTGGAGAACATCGTGACGAGAGTTCAAGAGTCGCAAAATACCGATTCATGAAATTCTAAAATGATCTAGACCGTCAGATCATAGGAGGATCTAGACCATCGATGCAAGCACCATCGCGATTTCGGCTATTGGGAAATCAGAGGCAAGAGTCTCGTGAACTCACGATATGCGAAAATCCAAAATAATCCGAGTCGTTAATCTCAAATCAACGAGGATTGTTGATCCTTGCCGCCAATTTGGCATTTCGGTAATTCAGAGATCGGGGAATCGAGGAGTCAGAGGAGCTCGATATCAGGGTTCGCGAAGTCGCGAAACCCGAAGTTCAAGGATCACGCCTAAGCACGAGGCTTTACGCACAGGAAATAGGTAAACACAAAATTTTCTAACAATTTTTTTCTGTTTTGTTACAATTCTTTAAAGATGGCCACGTCTAGCAATTTAGGACCAACTCAAGGTCCGATTCTTCTTGGAAAGAATTATGAGTTTTGGTCTCTTTGAAGGAAATCTTTCTTGCAAGAAAAAGAGTGCTAGGATCCAGTGGATCTTGGATATGTGGAACCAGATCCAGCAGACCTTTCCGCCATGACAATCCAACAGAGAACTGCTCAGGCAACATAGAGGAATAGAGAGAATGAAGCCAAATTCTGGATTCAAAATTCAATGGATGACTCGATTTTCTCAAAAATCACAGGCGCTAGTACTTCAAAACAAGCCTGGGACATCCTTAAATCAGCCTACCAAGGAAATGACAGGGTCAAAACAGTCAAACTGCAGACCTTGAGGACGCAATTCGAGACTTTAAGAATGACAGAGTCTAAAAATGTGGATCAATTTATGACCATAGTCATGGGAATCATGAACCAGATCAAATTGACTGGTGAAGCCATCACTAATCAACGCATTGTTGAGAAAGTCCTCAGAAGTTTATGATCTAAAAATGAAGAAGACTTGTATTCTTGAAAATATTTGCAAGTTAAATTTTATGTGTTAAAATGCAAATGGATCAACTTTGCAACACAACTTTAATAGGATTTACTCATTCAAGATGCATATAATGAGCAGCAAAAACAGTGAACATAAAACACATAACACAACAAATGATGAAGGAGTTCACCCCTCTCTTGGGCTACATCTCCTGGTCCAGCTTCCAATGGATCATTTGTATTATTTTCTCAAAGTGATAAAAAATGTTCTTTACAATGCTCAAAATTCCAAATAGACTACTCCAATGGCTTCAGAACGTCCAAAAACCCCTAGCTGGGATTTTTCGGCACCTCGTTTGGCCAAAAATTGAAGAAGATAGGCTTCCTGGAAGTCTCCTCTTCAAACTTGTTGTCTCTGCATCTACAAAACACACCCTCATTGGCTCAACCTAGCCCACACGCATATTTAAGCGTAAAAACTTAGCACCGGACGCAACCGCGCGAACCATGCAAACTGTAGGACAGTTATGGGCGCACATAGCCCCCAACCATCAAGGGCAAAGTCATATGACCCATACGACCGTGCGCAAGTATAAACATAGGCTCCTGTTCCATGAGCCAATGGTCAAAGGAAAAATGGCAGGTCGTTTGTATAACCGTTGGAACCAAAAGAAAACATAACCCTGCGTGCACGCACCGAATGGTATAGCATTGGGTCATATGTTAATACAATGTGCGACCAAGGGCTGGAGCTAAGCCCCAGCCCGGTCGCGCCCCAACTATACACATCTGCAAACATTTATACATATTTTACCATATATATAACAAGGAACAACCAGTGGCGCACCGGTTGGCGGATCTTCCCAAGTCTCCCCCCCCTGCCCAGAGGTCGTGGGGTCGACTCCGACCAATGACATAATTTTAAACCAATAGTTATATGACACGTGGTGGCCATTGACTGTGCCATGTGTCGTGATCTCGTTCACTGCAAACATGCCATGTCACATGACAACTGTCCAAATAAATTCCTTCCATGTGTCATACAACCTGCCACGTGTCGTACATCCTGCCACGTCAGCATCTGTACTCACTGTACGGACTGTACAGTCAACACCCCTTTTTTTGCCTGTTTGTCATTTTGAACAGAACGTGATATCTCTCGCTCTTGACGTCCGTTTGAACCCAAATGAGTTGCGTTGGGTTCGTAACAACGAGGCCTATGTTCTCGTTCGATTTGAAGTGATTCCAAACACTTTGAATTTTTGAGCAAAATTTGATCTCCTAGATCAGTTTACCAAAGAAATTCGAAATGGTTGTTACAAAAATCCTTGAATCCAAGGATCTGTCACATTTTTCAACAGATGAACTAGTTGGTTCCCTAGTGACACATGAGACCAGACTACATCTCACAAATGAGTCAATCGCCAATGCCTTCAAAACTCAATTCTCCTTCTGCAGAGGGAGAGGCAGAGGAAGAGGCAGAGGTCACCAAGGACGAGGGAGCATTACAAGTAACCAACACATAAGTGGAGGTAACAGACAATAGAACTAGAATAAAAATTTCCAAGGTCACAGACAACAACACCAGAATCAGAATTTCTAGCCTCAAAGAGGCAGAGGGAGAAGATCAAATGACAAATCAAGCATACAATGCTATTACTGCAAAAAGTATGGGCACTATGAATCTGAATGCAAAAAGAAGCAAGAAGATTAGCTCTTAGGCAGAGCACATGTCTCAAATCATACAGGAGAAACCTCAGGAGGTATGTTTCTCTCATGCCACAAGACTGAAGAACAACCTAAAGATATATGGTTGTTGGACAGTGGATACAACAATCACATGACAGGTAACAAAGATTTACTTTCATGCATTGATTCTTCCATTTCATCTGATATTACACTTGGAAATGATTCCTTAGTCAAAGTTCAAGGAAAATGAACTGTACCTATTCTTACTAAACAAAATGTAAAGAAAGACATAAACAATGTCTATCATGTTTCGGATCTGAAACATAATCTGCTAAGTGTATGACAGCTCATTGAACATGGCTATAAGGTACTTTTTTAGAGAGCATCCTGCAGGATATTTGATAAAACATCCAGCAGAAAATTGATTTCTGAAATTCACATGACTTAGAATAGGATGTTTCCCCTGACCCTCAGAACAACAAATCTGATCCAACCATATGCACAAAGTGCAACCACCCCCAATGAAACTATGGTTTGGCATACAAGATTTGGACATCTACCCTTTCAAACTCTAAGTCTTCTACAGAAGAACTCCATGGTCAAAGGTCTCCCTATCTTAAAAGAGAAAAATTCCCCATGTGAGTCTTGCATACTTGGAAAACATAAGAGAACCAGTTTTCCACAGTCCTCCACTCAAACCAAACAACATCTTGAACTTATACACACTGACCTATGTGGACCAATGCAAACAGACTCCATAGGTGGTAGCTTTTATTTTCTAACATTTATTGATGACTTTAGCAGGAAAAGATGGATCTATTTTCTCAGACGCAAGTCTGAAACTTTTTCAAAATTCAAAGAATTCAAAGTAGAAGCTGAAAAACAGAGTGGAAAATATATAAAAGCGCTCAAGTTAGATGGAGGAGGAGAATACAACTCCAATGAATTTGCAAATTTCTGCAAATCACAAGGCATTATCATGCAAACTACAGCCATGTATACTCCACAACAGAATGGAGTGGATGAAAGGAAAAACCAGACAATAATGAACATGGCAAGAAGCCTACTCAAAGAGAAATGTTTGTCAAATACTTTTTGGGCTGAATCAGTAGCATGCTCAACTTATCTCTTGAATAGATATCCAACCGCAAGTCTAAAGATGAAAGTCCCTCAAGAAGCATGGAGTGGGACAAAGCTAAATGTTGTGCATCTAAGGACATTTAGATGCATAGCATACACTCRCATCCCTTCCGAATTAAGGAAGAAACTTGATAATAGAAGTGAGAAATGCATCTTTACTGGATACAGTGAAACATCTAAAGCATACAGGCTTTACAATCCAATCTCAAAAAAACTAATTCTCAGCAGATATGTAAAATTTCTGGAAAATCAACTCTGGAACGAATCTGAAAATCAACAAATGGACAGTCAAAATCCATTGTTGCCCAGTTCTGAAAACACAGAAAATTTAGGATAGCCAATACCTCAACCTGCTCTTCCAAGATTGCAGGTACAAGGACAAGCTGAAAACTCTCTAAATAACTCAACTTCCAGCAGAGGCTCTTCCTCTGAACCTCAAAATCAGAGAACTCAAAGTTTGAGAGAAATCCATCAGCAGTTGGATGACATTGAACAACACAACTTGTTTTCCTTAATGTCATGTCAACCTACATCTTTTAAAGAAGCATCTAAGGAGCCACATTGGGTTCAAGCCATGAACCAAGAAATTGACTCCATTGAGAAGAAAAAAACATGGGATCTTGTTGATTTTCCCAGACATAAGAAGAGTATTGGTGTCAAGTGGGTTTACAAAACTAAACTCAATGAAAAAGAGAAGATTAAAAAACACAAGGCAAGATTTGTTGCCAAAGGATTCTCACAACAACCAGGTATTGATTATGGTGAAACTTTTGCTCCAATAGCAATATTAGACACTGTAAGGACTCTATTGGCCATAGCAGCCCAACACAAATGGAAAGTATACCAGATGGATGTCAAGTCAGCTTTCCTGAATGGTTTCTTAGAATAAGAAGTTTATGTCGATCAACCACCTGGATTTGAAGTCCAAGAGCAGCCAGCCAAAGTATATCAGTTGAAGAAAGCCTTGTATGGCTTAAAGAAATCTCCAAGAGCTTGGTACAATAGAATTGACACTTACCTGATCAAAAGTGGTTTCAGCAAAAGCCAAAATGAGCCAACTCTTTACACCAAAACAGATCATCACAGTAAAATTTTGATTGTATGTTTATATGTTGATGACATGATATATACTAGAAATCTTGAATTAACAAATTTTAAACATGCCATGCAATCTGAGTTTGAGATGACAGATCTTGGCATAATGAAATATTTTTTGGGGATTGAGGTTGATCAATCAACCAAAGGAATTTTTGTCTGTCAGAAAAAGTATGCAGCAGACATCATCAAAAGATTCCGCATGGAAGAATGCAATCCAACAGAAACCCCTATACCCCTAGGCACAAAATTGAGCAAGAAAGATGAAGGCCCTATAGTGGACGCTACCCTGTACAAACGTTTAGTAGGCAGTTTGTTGTATCTTAAAGCAACTAGACCTGATATTATGTATGAAGCTAGCTTTGTTTCCAGATACATGGAATCCCCCAAACATTCTCACTGGAAGATGGCGAAACGAATTTTGAGATATGTTGCAAAAAATCTCAATTTTGGCTTATGGTACACTAAATCTGATGATCATCATCTCTTTGGTTACACAGACAATGATTTTGTAGGCAACCTAGATGACAGGAAAAGCACCTCAGGACATGTTTTTCACCTGGGCCCGAACCTGATTTCATGGGCATCAAAGAAGCAACCAATTGTATCAATGTCTTCTGCAGAGGCAGAGTATGTCGCTGCTACCTCAGCTTCCTGTCAAGCTGTGTGGCTGAGAAGAATATTGAAAGATATGTCACATACATAAAAGGATCCAACTCCTATCTTCTGTGACAACACCTCAACAATTGCTCTATCTAAAAATCATGTGTTTCACAAGAAAAGGAATCACATTGACACTCGTTTTCACTTCATCTGTGAGCTAGTCAATAATGGTGATATTGCACTTCAATTCTGTGGTTCTCGAGATCAGCTTGCAGATATCTTCACAAAGCCACTGGGAAAATCTATTTTTGATTTTCAGAGACAACACTTGGGCATAATCAGTGCTGATGTTTGTAACTTTTGAGTTTAAGAGGGAGTGTTAAATATAATGTAACCTCAACAGTCTGACTGTACACTGCCAGCTGTCCTGGCCAACTGTACTATCATTTCTTGATTTGCTTGAGCCATTTAGCTCAGTTATTTTCCCTTTGCTCAATACTCTTTTTCATTTGTACTCTTTCACTTGCATTACTAATATACTGAATTCTATTTCTGCTTTGCTCTTTGTCTGTATTCTTTGCTTCACATTTTATCATTATCGCCGTTCCTCTCACTATTTGGTGCTTGGGAAAAACTTAATCCTCTAACTTCTATTTACCCCTTTTGATTCAAACACATAAAGATGGTCAATTACCTGCATGTTCCCTATATGATGTATTTATGTGTGGACGAACAATGAATATGATATCGATTAAGCAATTATTCATTTACAATCACAGTTTCTACTTTTGTGCTCAGGTGAAGACCACGATTGGTTGATCTCTTGTTCGAACCCTTAGATTAGACCTCTAACCTCTACTTATCCTCCCACGAGTAAGTGTATTCTTTGTGTTGATCGAACCTCGCTTTGTATATGTGTGTTCAATCATGAGCAGTTCAAGACCTCTCCTTGCTTCTAGTGGTAGTTGAGGTATAAAGACTACTCCATCTAATCCAAACCAACTTGCAAATATTGAAGTTGAGACCTCTTGTTTGCTCAAGAAATTATTGTTTGCTTGTTCGAGAAATTATGTGTAGTTGGTTTGAGTATCCATTAGTTAAATGTAGTGGTCTAATCATAAAAGAGCAAGCAACTGCACTA